>QEPC01004256.1:27817-42068 GCA_003113815.1 Sphenodon punctatus | reverse complement strand
TTGGTGGCCTTGGTTGACGATCTCCGTCTGGCGTTGGACCAGGGTCATCAGACCTTACTGGTCCTGCTAGACCTTTCGGCTGCATTCGACACAGTCAATCATGAGGTGTTGGTGACTCGCCTGCCAGACCGTGCCGGAATTGGTGGAATGGTCTTAGACTGGTTTCGTTCGTTCCTGGCCAGGAGAACTCACCGGGTGGTCTTGGGGGAGTGTAGGTCTTCCCCCCGGAACCTCACGTGTGGAGTCCCGCAGGGTGCCATTCTGTCCCCGCTCTTGTTTAACATCTATACGTAGCCATTAGGGGAAATTGTGAGGGGGTTTCAGGGCATGCAGTGTCATCAGTATGCTGATGACACTCAGCTCTACCTCTCCTTTTCCATCAATACAGGCCATGCAGTCTCCTTATTTTCCCAGTGCCTGTCAGCTGTGGGGACTTGGATGAGGTCGAGCGATCTGAAATTGAATCCTGACAAGACGGAGGTGATGTTGGTGGGCGAGGGCTTTTGGGGGGGGATCTGGGGGTGGTTGAATCTCCTCTTGTTGGGGGGGTTCACCCCCCCATGGTGTCTCAAGTGTGGAGTCTGGGTGTGCTCCTTGATTCGCAGCTCACCTTGGAATCTCAAGTTGTGGCCGTGGCGGGGAGCGCGTTTCGGCAGCTACATCTTGTCTGGCGGCTTTGGCCGTATCTCTCAGACCCCGACCTCGCCACTGTCATCCATGCCTTCATCACCTCGAGGCTGGATTACTGCAATGCGCTCTATGTGGGGCTGCCCGAGAAGCTCGTCCGGAGGCTGCAGGTGGTGCAGAATGCCGCGGCCCGTCTCCTGACGGGGGCGGGTCGCAGGGAGCACATGACACCAGTGACACTGGTTCTGCACTGGCTGCCTATAAAGCACCGGGCCAGGTTCAAGGTGCTGGTTTTAACCTTTAAAGCCCTTCACGGCCTGGGCCCTGCTTATCTGTGGGACTGCCTCACTCCCCATGTGCCCGTGCGACCCTTGAGATCATCCGTGGGAGCCTTTTTGGAGGTTCCCCAGGCAAAGCGGGTGGCCACCAATGTTAGATCTTTTTCGGTGGTCACCCGTGTGCTGTGGAATTCGCTCCCGGAGGAGGCTCAGCTGGCTCCCACTCTCCTGCTGTTTCGGCGTATATGTAAGACCTGGCTGTCCCGTCAGGCTTTTGGAGAGGGTTAGCGGAGGGGTGGGGATGGGGGCTTTTCCCCACATACTGTATTTTAAATTGTTTAAATTTTTTTATATTATTTTAATGAATGTTGTTCACCGCCCCGGGCTGCCCTGTGGGCAGGAGGGGTGGGATATACATTTTCAATAGATAAATAAATAAATAAATAAAATATATCAACTGTCAACATTGTTTTATTGGGTTTCCATCAAGCTCTAGCAATTTTTAGGCAACTTCCAGTCCCAGAAATCTATTTCTGGTTCCAATATTTTATTGATTTTACTTTTTTTTTCTTTCAATTTTTTTTTTCTTAAACCACTTATTTATAGTTTTTCTGTCCCAGAAAATCAATTTTCAAGTCCTGGAATACTACTTCCCATCAGTTTTTGCAAAACGTTTCATACTGATTTTGTTTTCCATACTTGATATACCAATTGGTATACCAGTATATCAATTAAGAATCAGAATATTTAAAAATTAGTATTGGAAGAACTCAATTTTGGGAGTTGCGAGGTGCCTGATTGGTATCCAGATAAACTGAGTGCCTGATGCAGTACTAAAAAATGTGGGTATTGCCCATTGCTACTAATTGTAGTACCCGTTTCAGCCTTAGCTATAATATTATGGACTGTTAAAGCACCCCAGTGATACAGGTATCATTTAAATATACTCCAGATAAGTATTTCCATAACTAATTCTAACCTTCTATATATCAACCTCCACTACTAAGGATATAGAGCTATTTAAGTATATTTTCTCCCTCCCTGTAATGGGTTGGGCACAGGTCCTTTAAGGAAAAGCGGCCAGTGCCTTGGCTCTGCCTGCCAAGAGACTATGGGTATTTTCAGATGTTACATGATCATGGTCAACCACAGTGAATCCCCACATGGTGATTGCGATCGCGGAACGTCTGTTGGGGGGAAAGGAAGTTCCCCCGAGATGCTCACCCCAATGAATCATGGGGGGGGGATCACATACACCATGCGAACAGCGGTCCCGGCGATCCCGGCACCATTTTCGTGGTGCATGTGATTCCCCCCCGCCCCATGATGAAGGGTATCATAATGTCTGTCCCCAGACCATGGCTCAGAATCTGCAGAGGGATTCCAGGCCATGGTCAATGCGGGTGGGCGCTACAGCTGCATTGGCTATGGCGCCCGCCCGTCTCCTGGAGGATGGGAGGACGGGGCGGCATTGGGGGGCAGGGCTGTGCAGCTGCACATTGCGCTGTTCAGCCCCGCCCCCCCCAGATTCCCTGCCGGGATCGGTCACCTCATCTGTTGGCCCATTACGTGGTGGCCCCTATGGGGAATCAAAGGGGTAATTCCGTGCCAGGGCCAATCAACCCCATCACATCTGAAAATACCCTATGGGTAATTTCAGACATTACGAGATCACGCTCAACCACAAACAATCCCCTGTGGTGGGGAATGCTCCTGTAACATATGTTTGATCCCCGCCAGATGTTCACCACAGTGAACCACCAACGGGGATCAAAATAACCACGCTTTCGAGGATGGTCCGGGGACCATCTCAGAAAGCATGGTCAAAGTGATTCCCGCCAGGAGTGAACACCCGGCGGGAATCACTTTGTGCCCCCAACAGACGTGGCATTACCATGCTCAACCACGGCAGAATTCATCATGGTTGAGCGTATTAACGTCTCGTCTGGCCCCTGACCATGGCCCAGAACTGGCGGCCATGTTCTCCGCTGATTCCAGGCTGTGGTCAATACCCTGGGGGGCAGGCGGGTGCCACGGTCACATCAAATCAAATCTTTATTTGGAACGGGCTTCCGCCATGGCCATAACATAACATAACATAACATAACATAACATAACTAAAACATACAAAACTATTCAATAGTTGTAGAAAATAAAACTACTTTTACCTTATAAATATAATATAAATCAATCATCACACATAAAATCTGGTAGTGTTACAACTTCCAATGCTTAATTGGAAAATACAATAGGTTAAGTGGCATAGCAACTAATAGATGTCAACAATAGCCTATGGAACAACAATAAGGCCTTGCTAAATCTCAGTAGTTTACCAATGCACCCCCTAAGGTGGTAATCGGGGTGCACTGATATCCATCTCCCTCCCCTCCATTTTCGCACAAATACTATCTCTCGTCTTTGAGGCCAAATAAGTATAAGCTGCCAAAGCCTCAATCATCTCCTTCTGAAATGAAGAGAGAAGGAGGAGATAACACCCCTTAATATCCAAGGAGATCCCTTCCGGCAACAGCGGGACGAGCCATACTGATCGCAAAGCAGTAAGATACGGGCATCTCAGAAGGAAGTGCTCTGTAGACTCAACTTCCCCAATATAGCACGAACATAATCTAAGGTTATACGGGATATGCTTATATCTACCCAGTATAACTGCAGTCTCAACCAGCTGGAATCTAAGGAGGGTATATGCCCTACGTAATTTGTGATTTGGCAAAATATCAATATATAGTTCCCGAGAGTAAACAAATTTAAACTGAGCCAAACATGGTGCTACCCTCCAAGACTTTACAACCGCCATATCATCTTGCTGCGTTATGTCCTGGATCCTGCCATAGATTTCGACTGCAATACTTGAGAGTTGCCTTCCCTTGAAATATTCAATTGAAAACCATAAATCCCTGAGTAGGCTCCCTATGTATTGGATCCAAGGAAAGCCTCTCGAACCCGGTTCGCGGTCACATTGGCCGCAGCGCCTGCCCGTCTCCCGGGGGACAGGCGGCCTCGGACGTGTGGGGGGGCAGGACTTTGCAGCCGCACATTGCACCACGCAGCCCCGTCCCCTCCCCGATTTCCCGGCGGAATCTGCCAGCTCATCTGTTGATGGGCCGTTCTGATTCTGCCAGGGAATCATTTGGGTGATTCCATGACAGGGCCAATAGGGCCGCCGTCACGTCTGAAATCACCCTCTAAGAACCTGAAAGTGCTAAGGCTCCAGCAGTCAATGCCAAGCTCCGGCAGAGAGCAGACCTCAGGAGCTAGCTAGCTACTGGAAGGTCTCCAAGGCCTTTCTATTTATCAGCAGAAGCAGAACTATTTTTCAAAAAGCGTCCAGAAAATTCACCCTCAGACAGCATCAATTGGTTTAGCTTCTAAACCTATGCTTATTTACACCACTCTAGGATCTCTGCCTATTTCAGGAAATAGTCATAAAGCAGAAGACTTTGATCAAACTTTAGGAACAGCAGGATTCGGAATCATCTCCTTTATTTTGGAATGAACACTTTCAATTGGAAACTCCTTTTGAAATTTAAATGAAGACTTCAAAAACAAACAAACAAACAAACAAAAAAAACAACACATCACACTTGCCAGATCAAATTAATAATATGCAAATGTTACTTGCTGGGGTGTTGATATCTGTAGTTCACAATAATTTTGCTGTGGGATTCCATTTTGAGACTTAAATATAATCCTGTGACCTGGACAAATACAGCAATACCAATCAAAAGCCTGATCCCATCTGCAAATATTGCAAGCCCAGTTTGGGTCGGTCTGGGCCTACAATTTGGGATCTTCTCACTTATAGAGAATATCCTTATGCAATGTGCTCTAAAGAACTTTTTGCTGAAGACAGTTTCCCATTTTGTCCCTTGATTTCTGAGCTGTTTCTTTCAAATGGCCTTATAACACAGACTGGTGTGATATCATTCACATGAGGAAGAGAACATTGAATGTAAAATATGCAAGAGGTTCTATCAACTAGATGCAATGTCTGAATGAATGTGTTTTTAAAAATGCATTATTAATATACAGATAAAAGTGGAAGTTAATATGATTTATGGCTACTAGATTGTTTAAAGGATCTAGGCAGTTTATTACCTAAGTGGTTTTATATGGCCATTTAATGTAACCTTTAAAGTATATGTGAAACAATAAATGCAAAAGTGGATTTGCTAAAAGATACAATGCCCTGTACATCTTTAGGTCTAATCATAATGAAAGAGAAAGCCTGGTAAGATAAGCAACAATATAGTTTACCCCTGTGACCAATAGAAAACTTACTTTTGCAACCATGTTGTCTGGATAATGTACTTTATACAGGGCTGCTTCCCATGGGACTATCAGATCAATGCATTTGTCCAGTTTATCTGTGTACATTTTAAAGTTACTTCCCAGGCAATACATTAAAAGGAACATTACTTGTTAAAGTCATGTAAAATCCCTCCTCATCCATCTTTTGAAGAATCTTTGTTTGTACTGCACAAAGCGCAACTGGAAACACATTTTCAGCTTTATAGCATTTGTTTACTGACTTGAACTTAACCAATAAGTTTAGCACATTGTTCTAACCATTTGACTAGGTGATAATTTTCTCAGCTCTCTGCTTTCTCTCTCCCATAGTGTTTTCCTTCTCTACTAAATGGAGACAATTAACAGTTTGTTAGACTTTTACCAGAGGGTTCTTAATACTAGTCTCTTTCAACTTCCTTTTATCCTTCCTTTAGAGCTCAGATAATTGGGTGTCATACACACATTGCACAAAAAAGTAAAGAAGGGTCTATGAAAAAGCAAATATTTAAGATGTTATAGGTTAGTGCTATTGTGGTAATGCCTACAGTAGTGCTGAAATGGTAGCAATTTTATTATCCAGTGGTAGATCCCAGGATAAAAAGACCGTCATATTTAATCAGGGCTCAATTATTATTGGCTTTACTGGATGAAGGAGGCACTTTCAGAATTATCTGGCAGGTAGTACAGCTTCAGATATCACATTGATTTCCCATTCTAACAATGTTGATTTCTCAGATCTGGGGTGAAAGGTGGGTAATTAATATTGACAGCAACACAATGGGAATTGTTTGATCTATTGAGCAAAACATTCTGTTCACCATCTGTATATGACCAATGTGTTAGCTATGTGCTATCTATAGGGGTGCGCACCAGACACATTGGGTGCTTTCAGACGTTACGAGATCACACTCAACCACAGTGAACCACGCTCAATCCCGTGGCGGGGCCAAAGAGTCCTGAACGTCTATTAGGCAGCCGCTGGATGTTCACCACGCTCAATACCCACATGGGGGTCAATTTCAACCAAGCTTCCCGGGCTACCCGGCGCAAAATCTCGGGAAGCATGGTCAAAGAGATTCCCACCGGGAAACAACAAAAAGTAATGCCTGACGCCAATCCCCGGGCGGAACCAAAGAAAATGATCCCCAGCCGTGGACAATGCATGCAGCGTCGCTGCCAGGCAACCAGCAACAACACAACCACCGGAGGGAGATTTAAAGGGAAATCTGCAGCAGGGAAGCATGGTGGGATGGAGCGAGGAGGGAGGTGGAAGAGAGCGGTGGGCGAGAGAGTGAGGGTGGAGGAGGAGGCAGTGGCAGTGGTGGAGGGAGCACAGGCGGAGGAGGGGGAGCCGGGGGTCATGCTGACTATGGAGGAGGCATAAGGATAACACCCGCAGCAGCAGGTGGGACATGACACCCCGGGGACATCAGCCGGAATGGGGACGGAGGAGGCACCCAGGAAATGGGTAAGGGGAAACAAGGGCAGGGGAGCAGGGGCACCAAGGAGGGGGCATGGGGAAAGCCCAGACTCCCGCCAGGGAGGAGGGGAAATGGGGGGCCCCGTGAGGGGCCAGGGCATGCACCAAACCCTAAACCCTCCACCCCCTGCCACCCACAGACAAGGAAGAGCACCGGGTGGACGAGCCCCCGGAGGACACCGGACCAGTCTGGGCAGAGGTGGAGGAGCAGGAGGAGGATGATGAACCGCAGTGGAGAAGAGGGAGGAAGGCGTACCACAGACGGGGCCAGTGGGGGCTCCAGGAGACCCGGGACTTCATAAGGATATGGGGTACCCTGGAGTACCAGCTGGAGCTCATGCTCAACCAGTGCAATGAGCATGTCTACCAGGACATAGTGTGGAACATGGAGGCAGCGGGGCATGAGCGCACAGCGGCACAGTGCCGCTCAAAGGCCAAGGAGCTGAAGAGAGGGTACAAGGCCATCCAGGATGACAATAGGCAGTCCGGACATGGAGCCCAGACTGCCCCATTCTACGATGCCCTGGACTGCATCCTGCATATGAATGGGGTCCATAGTCACCCCACGGCTCGTCGGGAGCACTGTGGTCCAGGGGAGGGAACGGGCCGAGGTACCCTCTCGCCTCACTGCCCCCCTGGTAGACACAAGCTCCAGGAGGGGGCATGGGGGCCCCCAAGAGGATTGCCCTGGGGCCCCCGGCACCTGCAGGCCCCCCCAGGACATCAGCCCGGACAGCACCCACCCCCAGGCCGGGCAGGCGGAGTCTGAGGCCGGCACCCTCATTACCCTCAGTGAGTGGTCCATGGGGGAGCACTCCCACACCAAGAGACTGGCCTTGGAAGGATCCAAGACCGACATTGAGGGTAAGCGGGTGACCCGGAGGGAGGAGGCACCGGGACCATGGGGGCAGGGGTCAAGGGGGGGATGAATGGGCCAGCCCCAGCCCCAACCCCAGCCTGAGCCCCAGGCCCCCAATACCAAGGTGGGAGGGGGCCCAGCCCCAGGTCACCCAACCACACACCCTTACATCCACAACCCCCCCTCCTCACCCGGGACCAGACCCAGGCGACCAAGCAGGTGGTCGCTGAGGAGACCCACCAGCAGGCACAGGAACCAGGTGAGGCAGGCGGTCCGGTAGGGAGGGCAACCTGGGGTGCAGAGAAGGGGTCCCCGGACAGTTGGAGGGGGTGGGAGGGGCCGGGGTCTGGGGGTGGGGAGGGGCCTGGCGAGCCACCCGGGGGCCCATGGGGCCCCTGCCCCATGGTGGCCAGGGGCCTGGGTCAGGATCGGACTAACCCTCCCGTACCCACAGGGCAACCCCGGCAGTCAGCATCCCCAGGGCCCGTGGCCCCATCGCAGAGCATGAGGGAGCACCGGGCACGGGTCCGCAGGAGGAGGCAGGACAAGGCGGAGGAGATCATCTGGACCTTGGAGGAACAGGGGGTGAGGATGATAGCAGCTGTGGACCAGATGGAGGCGGCCATCGAGCAGTCCCTGGAGCAGGCAGAGACAAGGGACATGAGGCTCCAGGCCAAGGTGCGCCTGGAGCGGAGGTGGGAGCACCAGGAGCACAGCAGGCAGGTGGAGGCGCTTGGGAGGCTGGAGCAGGCCATCACAGACATGGTGCAGGAGCACTCTGCGAAGATGGATAGGTCCCACGATATTGGGACCTCCCTGCTCCTGCACGCCGGCACGATGTGTGCCTACATGATGGCAGCCATGCCCCTGGGCTCCCTGCCTGCCCAGGGCCCCATGCCAGGCCCCTCAGGTCCCCCGCCCCCTACTCAGGTGCCCCAGCTGGCCCCGCACCCTCAGGGGCCACACATCTGCCTCCCGGTGCCCCCTGGCCTCATAAGGGTGCAGCTGCCACGGGGGGCCCCTGGGTCCCAGCCCCCCTCCCCCACCCATGACTCCCCCTGCTGGACCTGGAGGAAGCCCAGGACACTGCTGGGAACACAGACAGCAGGGGGGAGGGGAGCTCACAGGGATCCATGGCCCACACCGGGCTCTCACAGGGCAGACCCCGGAAACGAGGGGAGGAGGGGGAGGGAGGGGGAGGATGGTGTGAGGGAGGCACTAGAGGGGCCAGGGCACTACAGGGGTGGAGGTAGAGGTGGAGGGATCACATGTCCACGTGGGTAAAATAAATGTTTAAGCACATGTATGCCTCCAGGGCCCATACGTGGGTGACAGGGGGGGCTGCACCCCCACGGGGGCTGCCCCCGGGAACCCCAGGAGGTGGGCCGGGGAGCAGAGCTCCTCACACCTGGGCCCCCCGGGCGATATGCCTTGCCAGGGCATCCCGGATGCGCTTGTCATAATGGTACTCCCTGGGGTTCTTGGCGTTCATGTACAAGGGCTCGGGCCCGGGGGCCCGGTGGGGTTCAGGGTATTACAGCGCTGCCTCCTCAGTCTCTCAGATGTTGTGGAGCTCACAGCAGGCCACAATCACCAGGACGGAGGTCTCCACAGTGTAGTCTAGGCACCCAGCAAGACTCCTCCAGCGCTGCTTGAGGGCCCCGAAGGCTCGCTCCACCACGGTCCTGCTGGAGCACAGGCGGGTATTGTATAGCAGGGGTCCATGCAACAGGGTACACCTTCATCAATCAATGGGTGAGGGGGTAGGCAGGGTCTCCCAGGATACAGGGGGGCATCAGTACCCCCTCGATCCAGGTCATCCCCATGTCAGCGAACCCCCCCCCAGAACATCTGGGCATAGAAGGGGGAGATGGTCATGATTCGGGCATCGTGACTGTGGCCGGAGTTGCCCATGAAGATGTCTATGAACTGGCCCCGGTGATCCACAACCGCCTGCAGCTGCAGGGAGTTGTACCCATGACGGTTCACATACTCTGCTGCCTCCCCTGCGGAGGGGGTGGAGGATCTCGATGTGGGTGCTGTCCACGGCTCCCATGCAGTTGGGGAAGCCTCTGGCTGCAAATCCCGCCATCACAGCCTCCTGGTCCACCAGCTGGATCATTCTGTCCAGGAGCACGCCCTCCACAGCCTCGCACACATCCCGGAGGATACAGGCAATGGTGATGAGCCCTACCCTGAAGTTCTGGGACACGGACCGGCAGGAGTCAGGCGGTGCCAGTGCCCAGACCCCTATGGCCACCCGCTGGACCATGGGGATGAGGGTCCTCATGGGGGTGTGCTCTCGCTCTAGCCAGGGCATAAGGAGCTCCGCTACACGCAGCAGGGTGAGATTGTCCATCCTGAGGTGGGCCCTCCAGGCTGCCTCGTCCCACTCAGCCAGCGCCCTTGCCCACCAGCCCTGTGGGTGGTCTGCAACCCACAGGCGCCTCTCAATGGGCATAGCGAGCAGAACAGACTGGTGCATGGTCTCCCTCGCCCACAGGAGACGCCTGGCCGCCTCACGGAGCACCGCGGTCCAGGTCCGGGCCTGACACATGGCCTGCCAGTCTGCCCCAGATAGCCTCTGGACCCTGAGCCAGGCAAGGGCTCTCCTCCAGCCATGGTGCGCCCTGCGGGCCCTTGCAGCTCTCCAGGCCAGGTCAGGTCTCTGCAGCTGCTCGGTGTGGTCGCGGTACCATTTGGCTGCGAGCGTGAGGTGCATCCAGTAGGTGGCTTCCCTGTCCCAGTCCATGGTGGTGGGGGCCCCAGAGGTTGTGGGATGTTTATTATGGCCCTCCAATGGGCGGCCGTGCCGGAGGCTGGCCTCCAGCCGGCTGGGCCCCCATAGGGTGCATGGGTCTGTGGGCGTGCCCATGGTTACACGTGCTGGCTGCGCATGGCTGCTCACGCCTGCATGGGCATGCGGTTCCACGCACTCCTTCTGCAGCTGCATGCCTTCACCCATCAACCGCCATGCCTGTCTGCAACACCGTGGCCTTGGCATCCTGATTAGCTGTTATGTGAGTGCTATTGTGTTGGGCAGCTGTGCCGGGTCCGCACCCCATGCCTCACTCTGTTGTGCTACAATGTTGCAGTCCGTGGCCACTTTTCCTGTCCTTGGGACCCCTCGGAGGCCCTCCCGGCCCTGGAGGGTATGTGTGCCCCCTGTCCATGGCGTTATTCTCCCTGTCTTGCTGGACCATGGTTGGTTGTCCATCCACCGGGCTCCTGTGACCCGGCCCCAATGGGGCCCCCCATATCTGGACCTTCCGTGAGACCATGTCTGTGCGACCTGTGGCATACCCCGGCCGTGCATCTTCTCCTGGGCAGCCCGGCCAGCCATGTGAGTGCCTTTGCGAGCTTGAGCTCTGGACTTTGCTACTTCAGCTATGAGGCGAGTGCTCATGATTGCCGGCTGCATGCAGACACCCTGGGGCTGGTTTGCTTCCATGATGGATGCATCCCGGACAAGCAGTGTTCTCATGTGCCCTGGTCCAGGGCTGAGACCATGTCTGTGCTGAGTGTGTGGGGGCTGGGCGCCTACACGCTGTGCCTTGCTGAGGGTGGCCCTGCCTTGGCCGTGTCCTACTTTGCCTGTGTTCATGGGGTGCGTAGGTACCAGCGCACCCGTGCGGCGGTGTACCACCAGCTGCTGGAGCTGGGACATCTTCCTTGGCCCCCTTCTTCTGTCTGCTGTGTATTGGAGCCTTCTCCGGCGGAGCTGTCAGCCCTGTTGGGGGTGTGGTCCCGTTCAGACGTCCAGCTGGGTCTCTCTAGTCATGATCCCTTTGAGGCCTACTACCTGATCGCCCAGCACATGTCCGTACTGAGGTACCGCCGGGGCTTGATCCATTGGCCCCATCTGGTTCACCGGGTGAGGCACCCACCCCCTGGGCCCTCAGTGGCCCCCAGCAGCAGCCTGTGAGTCCCAGTGTTCCTCCAGGCCCCCCGGTGTCCTGACCCCATGTGGGCTCCTGCCCCTGTCTGGGGGGGGGAGGTCCCCGCTGGCTGCTCCCTCCATGATGTCTCTGCCATGCTGTGGTGAAGCCTGCTTCGCGGGGTGCTGCTGGCCACGCCTGTGGCCCCGGGCCCCCTCTGGGCCCCACCTCCCAGTCTGCCTGCACACCCGGGGTTCCCCTCCGTGGTTGAACTCCCTGGTTCCTGGGTGTGGCGGTCTGTATGGTCTCACCTACCCACCTGTGTCCAGCTANGATGTCGGCCCTGTTGGGGGTGTGGTCCCATTTGGATGTCCAGCTGGGTCTCTCCATGCATGATCCCTTCAAGGCCTACTACCTGATCGCCCACCACATGTCCGTGCTGAGGCACCGCCGGGGCTTGATCCATTGGCCCCACCTGGTTCACCAGGTGGGGCACCCAGCCCCTGGGCCCGCAGTGGCCCCCAGCAGCTGCCTGTGAGTCCTGGTGTTCCTCTCAGCCCCCCGGTGTCCTGCTCCCATGTGGGCTCCCACCCCTGTCCGGGGTGGGGCAGGTCCCCACTGGTTGCTCCCTCCCTGATGTCTCTGCCATGCTGTGGTGAAGCCTGCTGTGGGGGTGGGGGTTGCTGATGCTTGTGTCCTGCCCTGCCCCTTTGCGGTTCCCCCCCCTTTTCTGTGTCCCCCCCCCTTTGCTCCCGTTATGCCTTGTGTGTTGTCCGGGCGCCCGTGTCCCCCTTCCCTTCCTTTCCCTTGTGTGTGTGTGTTTGCCCGGGCTTGTGCTCGTGCAGTGTGTTCCGCTGTGCCTCCACTGCCTGTGTGCCTGCTGTGTGTGGTACCTGTCCGACTCTTCTCCCTCTCCCCCCTCCCTTCCCATTTCCCTTGTGTGGCTGTTCCCTTTTGTGCCTTTTGGCTTCGTTTGCCCTCAGGCGGCCAGGTCTGTGTACCGCCCCTGCCCGGTGGGTTCTGGGTGTTTTGACCACGGCCGGGAATCGGCGTCACGTCTGTTGTGCTGCCCCGGGCAGTGATCTGTCGGCCCGATTCCCGACCGTGGTCCCGGCCCCGTCATGTATGTTCAGGGCTTTTATTCGCCCCGGGGGGGTGGTTGTTTTGTTCACCCCCGTCGGGAATCCACTGTGGTGAACCGGCCGCCCGTGACGTCAGAAAACACCCATTGTTCATTTTAGTTTTTATTTTAGTTTTCATTTACAAAAGCACCTTCATTTGATGGGTGTGGGTGTGTGTAAAAGAAAATGTTCACTTTCATTGTTTCATTTTATTTTCATTTATTTGTATTTATTTTTAAAAAAATTAAAAAATCTCTGTACATGGTAATTTTTGTTACACTGGCCTGCCACTGACATATTTTAATTACTAAAATGAATGTGCTATCATTTGTTTTAGTAATTATATAAAAAAACTAATTGCATGCCCCTAGTTATCTAAAGGTGTGATCCATTAAAATCAGTGTCAAAACTCTTATTTACTTCAAGAAAGTGAGGATCACACCCTGGTATAGTATAGGATCACACCCAAAAAAGTATACTTTCATGAGCACATATTCTAACAGTGATATGCCCATAAGTACAGATCTGGGTGACTGAAAGATGAGAGTCCCATTTGCCCAGCTATAATTTAAAAATACAGAGCAGCTAACTGCATGTCATCCCTTTCAAGTTGAAGTTCTTCAATTCTTTCAAAACAGATGCTACCATAATTTTTTGTCTGAGGCTGTTCTTGAAAGATAAATTGACATTTAAACAAAAAAAGAGCAACACACACACAAAAAAGAAATTATTTCTTGACCAAGAAACAGAAAGAATTTTCAGCCCCATCCTCCAGGTATATGCTTCATGTGGAAGTAACTCCACTGAAGCTAGTGGAACAAAGTTAAACATAAACATAAGTGGAGTCTAACTTTCAAAATTATGTGAACATCCCTTCATCATTAAAGTAAAGGGTGGTGGGGTCTGCCATTGACTTCAATAGGTGGAGGATTGTGCCCTAAGTATAATATTCAGGGCTGTTGTTACAATATGGCATTCTTAGCACTAGCCTAATGCATCATATCAAAAGGGGTGCATAAAGGGCCTGACAAGAGGCAGAGCAGCCCCACCTGCTTTCTGGCTATAGCTGCCAGCTCTCCCAACCAGAAGATCTGCTTGTCTCATTGCTACAATCACTGGTTCCCCCTGTGCCACTCTGCAGGGATGGATTTAGGAATTTTGCACCCTTAGACCCTTCTCAGGCTGCTGCCCCCAAGCCCTGCCCCCACACTGCAAAACAGATGAGCAGGTGTACAAAATATCCAAGGTATACAGGGTTGAACACAGGAACAGCATCTTAAGGCACACTTCTTTTTATTACCCAGGCAGTAGCCTGGTGCATTGTAGGCCTGGCCTCCAGCCTCCCCTTACAGCCAGCATATGCCACCAGCCACCCCCACCCCCATGAATCAGTTCAGTTCATTTTGGCCCATGCTTCCCCCCCTCGTCCCCCACATTAATCAGTTCAGGTCATTTTGGCCCATGCTTCCCCCCCCCACCACTAATTGGTTCATTTTGGTCCATGCTCCCCCCACCATTAATTAATTCAAAATCCACACCCAAGCTCCCCCCACCATCCTAAGCCTCCCCCTGCCTTACTCCTCCCCAGCCAAGCTCCCCTCCCAGTGCACCCCGGCTCCCCCTCCCCATCTCAGACAAGCTCCCCCTCCGCAGCGCACGCACATTCCCCAGAAAGATCCCTCCTCAGCCAAGTTCCCCCC
>QEPC01004256.1:10831-27659 GCA_003113815.1 Sphenodon punctatus | reverse complement strand
CCCCAGGTCCCCTTCCCAAGACAAGCTCCCCCCAGCACACCCTGGCCCCAGGTACCCCTCCCCTTCCCAGACAAGCTCCCCCCATCCGAGCCAGCACCTCCCTGGTCCCCCTTGCCTCCCCACCCAATTCATGATCCCTAGGTGGTATGCCCCAGCCCTGGCCTAACCAGCCTTGGCCGGGCCTTCAGCATCCACACACAGTTAAATAAATGTAACACACACCTCCCGCACCCTGCTGTAGCAGGCTGCGCCAGGAGATGGCAGTGCTGTGAGAGCCTTCACATGTGCAACAGCCTAAGTCCTGCCAGTACACCTTGTCAGGCCTCAGCCCTTCCTCCCTCCCCAGTAGCCCGCCCATCCCCAGAAGCAGCCCCCTGCCCCGACCGGGCACCTCCACAAGTTCCAAACCAAGCCTCCCCATCCGCTCTTCTGGTGGGCAGCCCCCTCTGCTGACCCCCCACCTTGTGCCCCTATGGACACTTGCTGCTGCCACCACCACCCCCTTCCATGACCTGTTACCTACCTCCATGGACTGAGTGTCAGCGAGCATCCGGACAAGGTCCATCTGTGTGATTGTGTGAGTCTGTTGACTCTTGGCTTACTCCTCGCCTCCTCCACAAGTGATGCACATGCTGCGGTGCAGCAGCAGTAGAGTCAGAGTGAGTGAGTCAGACTTAAAAGTCAGTGCCCAGAAGAGGAGGGAGGAGGAGGGGCATCGGGTGGGTTCAGGGAGGAGGGGTGGGGTCAGGGAGGGCCACGGAGGGGAGGGTGGTCCCTACCAGGTTTCGTCTGCTGGTGGCAGCCTCCATCCCAGCCCCCCAAACCAAAGGGTTCGCATCAGCATGGATTGCTGCCCCCCAGAAAATGCCACCCAAGGCCTAGGCCTATGGGGCTTGCCCCTAAGTCTTGGCCTGTCACTCTGCTTGCTGGGCTCCACCCTCATGCCCCAAATCCCAACCATGCTGCACATGCTGAAATCTAGTGCTGAAACTTGGTATTCAAAATTACTCTGTTTTTACCGAGTATCTCAGTATTTGACTTGGTTTTGCCAAGTACCAAGTAACCAAGTAATCAGCCTGGTACTCTGTATTCAGTACTTGGTACGTAGTCCAGTACTTGGACCAACATATGAGACTTTTCCTGCCCCTATATAAGGTAATTCGTTAATTTGTATTCGGAAAATACTTTGTATTTGGTTTTATTTTACCAAGTATTTTACCGAGTACTGAGTATTCATCCAAGTTTCTGAGGACTGGCCAAACACTCTGAGCCAGTCCTTGGAAACTCAGAAATACTCACAAATAAAATGTTTACTATTTGTTTCAGCCCTACTGAAATCTTCCTGTAAGATATCCAGCTTTGGTGAGCTGCCATCTGGGGTGAAAGCCTGAGCTCACCAAGTGAGCGAGCTTGAGGTGTTCTTCTGCAGAAGTTTCAAATAGCCGTATGTGGCATGTATCCTATGGCTGGGAATGGGTTAATTATCATGGGGGAGGTCTACAGTGCATCAGGTCATATGGTTATTTATCTAATTAATTAATATATTTATTTTGATTTCTTCCCTCCCCAAAAGCTTAGGAGGGCTTATATAAAGGGGTCTCCAGAGGTTTGAAGGTGTATGGTGTCACCAGTATGGTGATGACACCCAACTCTGCCTCACATTTTCATCAGACCCAGGCCTGGTAATCTCAGTGCTTACCTGGTGTTTGGCGACTGTGGGGGATTGGTGAGCCATCTGAAGCTGAATCCTGACAAGATGGAGGTGACATTGGTGGGCAAGAATGGGGGAGGGGGGGCTAGGAGTGGTGTAGTCTCCTGTCATTAATAGGATCTGCCCTCCTTTGGTCTCCCAAGTTTAGAGTCTGGGAGTGCTCTTCGATCCGCAGCTCCGCTTGGAGGCTCAGTTGGCAGCTGTGGCAGGGAGTGCATTTCAGCAATTATGTCTGGTCTGATGGCATCGGCCATATAGCTCAGACTCTGACCTTGCTTCCATCATCCATGCCTTTTTCACCTCAAGATTAGACTATTGCAACGCACTCTACATGTGGCTGCCCTTGATGCTGGTCTGGAGGCTGCAGCTGGTGCAGAACGCAGCAGCCCATTTGCTTATGGTAACGGGTTGCAGGGAGCAGATAACACCAGTGCTCAGAACACCTAAATGGCTGCCAATAGTCTACCAGGCCAAATTCAAGGTGCTGGTGTTGATTTGTTAAGCCCTACATGGCCTAGGCCCTACGTACCTGTGGGACCACCTCACTCCCCGTGTTCTTGATTGGCCCCTGTGGTCATCCAGGGCCTTTTTGGAGGTCCCTAAGACACGGTGGCTGGCCACCGATCATAGGGCTATTTTGGTGGTTGCCTCCAGGTTGTGGAACACCCTGCCCAAGGGGGTCTGATTGGCTCAGAACCTTGTTTCCTTCTGCCATGCTTGTAAGACCTGGCTGTTCCATCAGCTGTTTGGTGAGGGGTAGGGAGGGGTGGGGTTTTATTTTCCCAGTTGTATTTTGTTAATATTAATTGTGTATATATTTTATATAGATGTTATTTTTTATTGATTTTATGGAATTGTATTTTATATTTTTGTTAGTCACCCAGGGCTGCCAGAGGCAGGAAGAACTGGATAAAAATAAAATAAATAAATAAATAAATAAAATAAAAACACTTCATAAAAATAAGACCCATTAAAACATCTGCATAAAAAACGCAGCATAAAAAAAGACACACACCCACCCCAAACCAAAATCTACCTCTGCATGTTGAAAGCCTGGCAGAATTAATACATCTTACACTGCCTTTTCAAGATGCACAAAGTAGGGCTTAGATGAACCTCCAAAGGAAAGGAGTTTCAAAGCCGTGGATGAGTCACCAAGAATGCCTCTCTGAGAACCCAAGTCATATAGACCTGGGCCAATGATGGAACTTGCAAGAGGGCACTCTCAGCTGATCTTAGGGGTTGTGAAGGGATGTAAGGAGGAAGGCATTCCTTTAGATATGTAGGCTAGTGATGGTTTGTGACTAGTGACTAAGGTTAGTGACTATGGCTAGTATAGCACAAGGGTTGGCAGCCAGGTGTGGTCCTCTGAGGCTGGGTCCAAGGCAAGGAGAGAGAGCAAAATTAGCAAGAAGTGGGGCAAGATGTCAAGACCTGGGCAAAGGCAAGTCTGGGGTCATGACAGGCTGCGTTGTTGTTTGGTGATTCAGAATAGAGGACTTGTAATAACCCAGGAAATTAATTCAGATTTAGTTCCTCTTTTCCTTTACTCCAAAGAAGTGCTTCTTCTGAAAAGATAACTGACAGGACAAGCCTGTGGTAGTGCTCCATCATCTGTTCTGGGTCTGTGAGACCCAGTTGAAGTTTACTTCAGTCAAAGGTTTCTGAAAAGAGTCTGCTGGGGCGTATGTGTGTGTGTGTGTGTGTGTGTGTATGTGTGTGTGTGTGTGAGAATATTGTGACTATATATAGGTCAGGCACGTACAAGCCTATCTGAAAATTCAGGAATTACTCATGAGTAAAAAATTGACTAGTTCTTTCAGCTCTACTGCATATTTTTGAGGAAAAGGTGACCACACAAAAATAAAGGAAGGGGAAAATATAAGTAACAGTACTGTGTACCACAGACAAAAACAAGAGATTAAAAAATATGCCACCGGGGGCCAGGGAAGAGGGGTGGGTGCCTAGTGGGGGGTCAAGGTAGTGTTCTTACCCTCCAGAGAGGGGTATTTCAATGTATGGCCCCGTCCTGGGCTGGTAAGTTAAAAGAAAAGAAAAAAAACCTTGGCAAAAAAACATGCTCAGACCACCTTTCCAAGATTATACTAACAGTGTCAGCACGCTGCGGGTGCCATCTTGGATGTGGCCAATCAGTTCTGGGCATACGCAGAAGTTCTGGGCATGCTCAGAAGAATTCAGGAGAACCCCCTCCCCCTACATCAGCTGTTTGGAAGCTGTATGCATGCATCAAACAACTCATGCAGTGGGGGGGGGACAAAATGAGGATGCTCATCCCAACTGTCTAACAGCTGACCAGTGGGGCCAGATGAGCACACTCCTCCAGCCCCCACCCACATCAGCTGTTTGGCAGGATTGGGTAAGCATGCGCCTATATGCCCAAACGATGGACCCCACCTCGCAGTGCAGCTGGGCTCAGGCCTAACAGACATGCAGGCCTGCATTGTCTCAGATTAGCCAAAGTAGGCAGGTCTTGCCTTAGAGATTTCCCAGAGAATACGTCCTGGGACAGCCGCCTACCCAGGACAATAGTGGACCAACATGTGACAGCAGGAAAATAAACATCCAGGTGAGTCCAGGGCCAATGCAGGCTACAGCTGGCCAACGTGGACCACCGTCATGTCTGTTTTTACCCAAAGGAAACGCTCCTGCCAGTCAGCAGGTGGCATGTTTTGGGTCTGGTAAGGGAATCAGGTGAATGCAGATAGGGTCTGGGCTCTCTGCTCAGTAACCGGCTGCCACCCCCTGAGACCACCTGCTCACGTGAGTCTATGAGATCCTGGCCCACCTGGGTAGGAAAATAGCTTGCACGCCTGAAGAAGACTACTTTTCCTTCAGAGGCTGACCAGGTCAAAGAAATCGGACTACAGGTAAAAAGGGTGTATTATCCAGGGGGGGTCTAGGCCTATGGGCATGTGGTCTGGTGGGTGGAAAGGCTGGGTCATCACCCCCACTACTCTTTCTCTGCCCCCCCTCTTTTTTTCTATCTCGGGGCCCCTGTATCTGGTTTGCGTATATTTATCCCTGCTGGGTAGGCATCTTGTGTGCATGTGTGTGTGTGGGGGGGGCTCTCATCCTGTTGATCCTCTCACTCCTTTAGTCCGGGCTCCCTTCGCCATGAAGCATATCCGCAATTGCATCAGTAGTCAGCCGCTTCGCTGGAGAATTTCACTTTTGCCATGGGGCTGGAGGGGCTCCCTTTCACCCTGGGCCTGGCCTGCACTTGGTGGCATTAAAGTCTTAGCAGTGCCAGCTGCTTCTCTGTCACCCCACCACACCCCACCCCACCCCTTTTCCATGGGACCAATAATGCTTGGGTCTGGTTGAGGAGACAGCCACTTGCAATGATCAGGGGCTCCTCGCTTGACCCGGGGGGTCAGACAGGCTCTCCACTCTCAGTGGTGCCTTTGGCCCCAGGCTAGGAACTGACTCAGGCTGCACCTTTGGGGGAACCTGGGGAGGGCCTGGAGGCTCCACTCAGCCTGCCCTCACTGGCTCCTCATGTCTTCTGGTGGCAATCTGGGGATCCCTGTAGTTTGAAAATCACCTGGCTGAAGCATTTCTCTTTTACCCTTAAAAGGGAAGTGGCCAGGTCCTTAAAAAGGTGATGGGTCCCCTTCTCTTCCACATGGCTTGGGTGACTTACAGGGGAATATATGGTGGCCTAAAAAGGACATCAATTAAAAGGGACAATGGCACTGCATCTCATAACAAACAAACAAACAAACAAACAAAAATTGACAAGGCGTTCATTTTGGGTGGGTCGTTTCATGGTCTGGTGACCATCTTAGGTCACTGCATGGACAGGGTGGCTATTTTGGGAGGTCAATGCAGGACCCTGTAGGCCATTTCTGGAGGGTCACCGTACAGTCAGGGAGACAATTTTAAGGGCCCATCATTACGATGTTTAGTATTAGTTTAGTATTAGTTTAGTATTAGTATGCTATTAATTTATTTTATTATTACTAATTATTAGTGGATGATTGAATAATAATAATTTAATAAATAATTTGTTGACAGTATTATTGGCATATCGTTATGGAGTGCTATTTGAGGGCTCATTAAGCAGTTATTAGCAATTTTGCTATTAGTCTATTAATTATATTATTATTATTATTATTATTATTATTATTATTATTATTATTATTATTATTAAAGGTATGCTACTATGTTGAATAGGGTGGCTATGATGCTGTTAGTTGTAACCAACTGTTGTAAGTCAAGTGTGGGTTTGTCAGTTAGTAATTAGAAAGCTGTCAGTTGCCGGCTGTTTGGCACATGAAGGGGAAGGTTGGGACAATCAAGGTTAAAGTGAAGGTGATAACAGCTGTGCTTTCCCTTCAGCTCTACTGCTATAGCAGATGCAATGGCATCTAGGAGGTCAACCTGTGCCAAGAAAAGTACCATGGGTGTTGGGGGAGCTCACAAGCTGGGCCCCCATCAGCCTGCAGAGCAGAGTGCATGGTCGGGGTACCCTCATTGCCTGAGTGCACGGTCCCTCGGGCCTCGCAGGGGACCACAGGTGGAGCTTTGGTAGCTTCCCAGGATGGGACAATGGCTGTCCTGAATCAGATAATCAGATCCTGGGGCTGATGAGCCAGACCTTATAAAGTTCAGGTGATTAACCATCCTCTAGAAATGGCCCCAACCCTAAAAGGCCAAGGTTCCAAGACGACCAGGGCCAGGGGAGCAATGCTGTGGTTACACCAGCAGGGAGCGCAGTATCAGAGCAAACAGAAGTGCAGGATTAGGAAAATGCAGGAGCAGCCCAAGCACCCCCGGAATCCATGGACTCTAGCAGGGACCCTAAGGTAAGAGTGTCGTGGGTGCTGCTGTGTATGTCAGGGGTGCTGCACCTAGTCCCACAGGGCAGTTGTAGGTGCAATGGTACTGGGAATGCGTCCCGTTCCTGAAGTTCAGGCATGTGCCACCAAAGCAGTTTGGGATACAGATGCTATGACTACTGTAGATGACCTGGTGCTGTTGTCTATGCCCCTGCAGGGAGCACATTTGTCTGCTTGAACTAGAGATCAATTATGAAAATGGGAATTCTTTGACATGTTTTTGCTTCTGTGGTGGAGGAGTCCAAGAATGAGAATGGGGAAGTAGAAAAAGTGGGGAAAGGTACCCTAAGAAATTTCAAATCTCTGGGACCTTGGAGAATTGGATCATATGCAGAGGTCAACACATATGCAGAGGTCATATCCTACAAATTTCCCCACCATGCCGGGGAAGTGTGGCAATATGCAGGAACTATTCATAGGCTTTACTCTGATGTAGCCGTGGCCGTGACATACTGCTGTGGGAGCTGCTTGTGGAGTGGAGGAGTTGACCCGTCGGGACGTTCACTCGACCAACCATTGTCATCTGTTCCCTGATTGGTATCTAGAGCACCTGGGATTGGATTGCATTTCCAGCTAATGGGTTTAAAAGCCAGCCTGTGACCTGCAACCGTACCACAGGCACGCACCGCAGAGCAGCGCAGTCTTAGACATTGGCCTGGTGTGGGCGGTGGTCCTTGGAATTTATTTTTTGACTGAGAAGTTTTAGTATTCATATTCTGTGCATGATTTTATATAGGTAGTTAGAATTGTGGACATGTGACTGTTCTTTTGAGTGGGACTGCAGTCCCAGGAGTAAACAACCCATAGGGGGTGGTCTATTTGGATTTTGAAATCTGTGATTTCCAGGTTTAACATCAAAAGGGGTCAAATATTGCCAATATATGCCCCAGGAAGGGCAAGGCATTTTTCTTTTGGTAAATAGATAAAGGTGCTATTCCTCGCAACATGCAAAACAAAAAAAGGGCACGTCAACCTACTGTATCCTCAGAATTTGAGTTACCCAATTTAAAGCAGCTGAAACTACAAGAGAGAACTTACTAAGATTCAAAGAACTTACTAAGATTCAGAGAATTTATTAACAAAAGATGACTAGTGCCACAAATTTCTATTAAAAATCGATTTACAGTTTTGGAGGGCAGATCTAGCCTTACTATCCAATCTCCTACTCTGGTTGATAGAGGGTCTGATGGAGGGGATCATTCCCCCTATGACCTATGACCTACATAGTTCTCCAAATACAGATAAGGGATCAATGAGTTCTGGTTAGTAAACTTGTGGAAACTATTTTTAAGGGAATTGCTGATATGAAAGAAATAATTGAAGGAGTGCAGTCCTGTCTTCAGGAAATGGCCAAGGATACAAGATCTATAGTTACTCACTTATTTACTATGGCACCTCCTGATTTGGATCTAGTAGACCCCAAAATATCATTTGATGGAAAATCTAAAAGAACATTTATGCCGATGGAAGGTCAGGTTGCATCACAAAGTCATTCTTTGTCTTGTGATCCAAAATCTATTTTAATGAAAATATTCTCTCTCCCAAATGGAGTCATGCCTGCCTGGTATACTAAATTCTTTATAAGAAAACATTTGTGGACTTTAATAAATCTTAGACTCCAAATGACAGAAATAGTTAGGTTTTATTTTTTGCCCCCTACTGATCAAGCCTTGAGGCTGGTTATTCACTGTAGAAGTGTTTTTCCAGTAAAGAGAATTTTGGCAGCAGGGAATTTCTAAAATCATGAAGAATTTTGGTTTCCAGGATTTTTATTTTTTTGGCTGAAACGGATGGCTTTGGGGGTGGACATAGTCCACTAGTGGATATGGGTCATCAAGTGCATGGAAATGGTGGCGCTGGGGAACAGCATACCTCATTTAATTGATCACTTTTGCAGACTGAGGCAGCCATTACTAATATCCCAGCAGAGGACCAGAACCCCGATGTCACACAAGATTCCTTGTTGTGTATGCATTTGGATCCACAGGTGTCTATATCTTTACCTTTACCTAACCCTCTCATTCCAGAAAGCCCTCTGTCAGTTAGGGAAGATAGGTGCTGTCACCTATCATGGATATCACCTATCACCAAGCACCTATCATGGATTATTTTACACCATCGCAACAGCATGAGCATAAGACTCCTACATTAGTGGTAAGGCTGCCCACTGCCAAGCCAGTCCCTTTGTCTTTTTGCTTTAATTTAGGTTCAGATAAATTTAAAGAACAGGAGCTTCATTGGATATCTGCCTTTCAATCTTTATCAGTTTTAGAACAAAGCCAAATTTTGGGCAGACTTGGAACAATTCAGACCAAATTGCACCAAGCTAATCCTGTGTTGGAAGCTCATATCGAGGTAGATCCTGATATGATCCAGGAAGTTCCAGTGGGTGCTGAATGGGTACAAAATCCTGAAGATTTTAGATTTATAAGTGGGCCATCTTTAAGGCAGATTGTGTGTACAGACAATTCTACTCCCCAGGCTAACGATGAATTAGAGGATTTTACTCTACTGGCCCAGAGTTTAAGTCATGGAATATAAGGAGCATCCTTAGTCCAGAAGAATACCAACATGTTGGATGCTCCGGATAGTGCTCTGGATCCTTACCCAAAATGACATAAGCCTATTAGGTCAGCCTTGTCTATACTGTCCTGGAATATTTCAGGTTGGAGGAATAATGCAGAAGATCCAGATTTTAGAGATTATCTCCGGCATTATCACTGTATATTTCTCCAAGAAACTTGGCTGATGAAGAATTTTTTGGTTAAAGATTTTGAGGTCTTTTCTTCCCCTGCAGTGTCTTTATCCTCTCTTCCAAGGGGTAGGCCGAGTGGAGGGCTTCCATTGTTGTAGCTGTATTATTACATGCTACGATACTACTATTTAAATCTTACCCTCCTTTTTTTTCGGCATGGAGGTTAGCCCTCCCATATAAATATGCAATTATATTAGTTAATGTCTATATCCCCTCAATGAGCTCCTCTTATTATAGTGACGATATTTGGAGCCTACTGGAAAGAACAATAATTTAATGGACTTGTATCCTTCTGAAGGTCTCCTTATTGCAGGAGACTTTAATGCTAGAATTGAAGAATCTCATATATTGGAGAGAGTGCCAATTTTGGATAGTCAGGTACTGGAATTGTTGCTCTCAAATAGGGAATCCAAAGATGATGATGATGATGATGATGATGATGATTGATTAGCACTTTTATAGCACCAGCTACAGCACCAGCTGTGTACCTGGCACTTTACAGAACAATGAGATGGACGCGGTCCCTGCCTATGGATTACAATCTAAAAGGCTCGGAGGGGGGAGACAAGGAGAGGGGACATAGGAAGAGACAAGGGACAAAACACTCAAGCAGATGCATAGTCTCAGGTGCATGTGCTTGGCATGGTTGCAGTCAGGGGGAGGCAGACTGTAAATGTTGAGAGGAAAGTTCTAGCAAGCATCGGGAAAGGCAGCGAGGAAGAGGTGGGTTTTGAGGAGGGATTTGAAGGAGCGGAGGGAGTGGTCAAGGCGATTGTGGGCAGGAAGGGAGTTCCAGGCATAGGGGGCAGCAAGGGAGAAGGGGCAAAGGTGGGCAGGGGAGCAGGGGAGATGAGGGAGAGCAAGGGGGGGATAGAGGAGGAGCGGAGAGTGCATGCAGGAGTGTGTAAGGAGATACGGGCGGAGAGGTAAGGGGGAGTCAGGCTGTGAAGGGCTTTGTCAGTAAATATTAGGAGTTTGTGAAGGATGCGTTGGGGGAGGGGGAGCCAGTGAAGTGAGGAGAGGAGAGGAGAGGAGAGGAGAGGAGAGGAGAGGATGCACGTGGTTGAAGCGACGGGCCAAGTGGATGACCCTAGCAGCAGAGTTTTGGATGGAGATAAGGGGGTAGAGATGAGAGTGGGGAGGCCAGCAAGAAGGAGGTTGCAGTAGTCAAGGTGGGAGATAACCATAGCATGAACAAGGGTTTTGGCTGAGGAGACAGATAGAAGGGGGCGAATCCGAGCAATGTTATAGAGGGCAAAATGACAGGACCTAGCAACAGAGTCGATGTAAGGTTTAAAGGAGAGGTGAGAATGAGAGACGAATCCCAAGGTACAGGCTTGGGGAACAGGACGGATGGTGACACCATCAATAAGGATGGATAGAGGAAAGGGGGAGGAAGGGAAGGAAGGAAAGATAAGGAGTTCAGTCTTAGCCATGTTGAGCTTGAGTTGGTGTTGGGACATCCAGGCGGAGATACCAGAGAGACAGTTGATGAGGTGAGCTTGGACAGAAGGGGAAAGAGAGGGAGTGGAAAGATAGAGCTGAGTGTCGTCAGCATAGAGGTGATATTGGAAGCCGTGTGAGGCAATGACTTTGCCCAGGGACAGGGTGTAGATAGAGAAGAGGAGAGGGCCCAGGACAGAGCCTTGGGGAACCCCTAACAAGAGGGGGAGGAAGGAGGAGGTGGAATTGGGAAGAGACACATTGAAAGAGCGGTCAGAGAGGTAGGAGGAGAAAAAGTCAAGGACAGAGCCACAGAAGCCCAGGGAGTGAAGAGAGTTCAGTAGGAGTGGATGGTCGACAGTGTCAAAGGCAGCGAAGAGGTCAAGGAGTACAATAATGGAGTATAGGCCCTTAGAGCGAGGTTAATGTTTAAAAACTTTATTGAGGCAGTTGAGTTAGTGATTTTAAATAGGAATGGGCGAACTCACGGTTCGGGTTCGGCAGTTTGGTTTGGTCCAGTTTGGTTTGCGCGTTCGCCTCAGCTGTTTGGTTCGGTCGCCACGTTCAGGTTTGGCCGTTTGGTTCGGTCATGTTCAGTTCGGTTCGGGTGTTCAGAAAAAGGCTCTCTGTGTGAGGAATGATGGCCCCAGAACCATGGCAGTGGGCTAGAGTGGCAGCTTCTAGACATTGGCCACAGCCTTCCCTGCCTGTAAGTTGGCCACAGAACCCTGACGGTAGGTCTTGGGGCTGGAGTGGCTGTTTCTTGATACGGTGGAATGGCATCGCCTCTGTATGAGGAATGATGGCCTGACCCATGACGGTGGGTCCTGGGGCTAGAGTGGCAGCTTCTAGATACATATTGACCACAGCCCTCCCTGCCTATAACGTAGCTTCAGAACCCTGACGGCGGGTCCTGGGGCTGGAGTGGCTGTTTCTTGGTGCAGTGGAATGACATGGCCTCTGTGCGAGGAATGATGGCCCAACTCATGACGGTGGGTCCTGGGGTTAGAGTGGCAGCTTCTAGATACATATTGGCCACAGCCCTCCCTGCCAGTAATATAGGCCCCAGAACCCTGGCGGTGGGTCCTGGGGCTGGAGTGGCGGTTTCATTTTTGTCTATCTATCTATCTATCTATCTATCTATCTACACTAAATCTAATTGCTATTAACTATTCTAACACCTATTGAACTAAATGGAATATCCTAATAATTATCTACAAAGGCCTTGTCCTACAAACACACTGTATCTCTATCTCTATAACTTAGCTAACTACTATGCATATCTATCTAGTAACTATCTATCTAATAACTATCTATCTATATAAAATATTACACAGGGGGAAGCACAAAGAACACAGGGTGGGGTACAAAAATGAAATGAAAATCAATCTAATAATAATCATACTCTAAATAAATTTAAAACTTAAAACGGGGAAGGGAATCAGGGCTGGAATAAGAGGGAGAGGGAAAGGATTCAATGGAGGGGGGAGGTAGGTAGGTAGATTGAACACAGGGAACATAGGGAGGAGTAAAAACAAAAAATAACACCTAAATCTATCTAATATAATCTAAATAAATGATAATATGGAAGTAAATGGGTTGGGTGGGTGAAATAGGAGGAGGATGGCAATGGATTAGGAATAGGAAGGAACAAAAACTGCTGGTAGAGGGAGCCTTCTGGAACGTCTGCTGTTCAGGAACAGTGACTAGCTCAGAAGGTGTTGGAAAGGCGGGAGACAATCAGTTTTGTTTCTTGCTGCACCTGCCTCACCGCAAGCCCCATTGGCTCCGTGCAGCCTAGTCCGTGGCCAATAGCAGACAGCAAAGCCAGTGGTATGAGGCGAAAAGGGATGGTGATTGGGCAGGCTGGCTGCTACTCCAAACCTCTCCACCCCCAGTGCCTGGAAGTCTGCTCCTCAGCTGACTGCCCCTCCCTGTCACATTTTGCCTTCCAGTGACAAGTTTTTGCCACCTGAACTCACCCGAACGCGATCCGAACTGACCGAACTGTTCAGTCATTTCGACATTCAGAATCTAGTTCGGTTCGGTCAGTTCGTGTTTGGATTCATGTTCGGCCATCTGAACAGACCGAGTTTGGGCCAAACTCCAAACTTCCGAACCGCATTCGCCCATCCCTAATTTTAAATGGCTTTTTGTCAGGGGATCCGCTAGGAGATTATACTTTCATTTCACATTGTGGGAGAAGTGTTATCAATTATATGATGGCTTCAGAAATTTTGATCCCATATATTATTGATTTTGCTGTCCTGCCAGCACCTGATTCTGAACATTTTCCCTTGGTGACTTGGATTAATGTTCCTCTTGCTGTAGGAGAGGAGTTGCAGGAAAATTTGCTAACAGTCTCCTGCTCTGATTTGGTTGGGGAACAGACAGTTGAATGGTCGACTCAACTCCCCAAATTTTGGAATTTTTTCTAGATAGCCACTTGCAAGTGTCAGAGACCATTTTAAAAGGATATGATGGTTTGGTTTTCATGTTACATCCTTTTTTAATGGCTTGTCCAAATAACAATCAGGGGACATACAAGAAAACAGACTGGTGTGATAGATCTTCCAGGTTGGCCAAGCGTGAACTGAATTGTCTAGTACGTTTTATGAAGGGAAATAGCTCCGATTGTGTATTAGTAGATACATTTCTTACAGCAAAGAAAGAGTATAAAAATCTCCTGAAAGAAAAGAAAATACAACACCAATTGGATTTTGGGGCAAATTTGGAGATTGCCGCTTATGAGGGTAACTCCTCAAGATTTTGGTCCCTAATTAAATCAGTGTGGGCCTCGGGAATTTGTCGTGAGGAAGTTAATATCCCAGCGGCTAAGTGGGAAGCTTATTATGGAACTATATATTCGGGGACAGATACCTGCCCAAGCGAACCTACATTATATTCGCTGGATACGTTGGCCCAGTGGGAGTCAGTCACAACTGCGGAAGTAGGTCTGATCATTGTACAGTTAAAATATAGAAAGGCTCCAGGGATTGACTTTATCCCAGCTGGGCTTTTAAAAGAGAACATAGACTGGTGGAGCAGGGCTTTGGCTATGCTATTCACTGTCATAAATGAAACTGGGAAAATTCCTAAAACTTGGTTGCAAAGTGTAGTAGTGCCCATTTTTTATTTATTTTATTTTATTTTATTTTATTTTATAAATTTCTACCCCGCCCCTCCTGCAATGCAGCTCGGGGTGGCTTCCAGCATTAAAATACAATAATAAAATACAATAAAATCAATTTAAAACAGTCATAAATACTTTAAACATTAAACAGGGCTAGAAAATAACCAAAACCACAAAACAAATGGGTAGGGGACTAAAACCTCCCTAGCCACCCTCCCTCCCAAAGGCCTGGGCAAACAGCCAGGTCTTACAATTTCGCCAAAATGTTAAAAGGCTAGGGGCCAGGCGAGCTTCCTCCGGAAGGGAGTTCCACAGCCGCAGGTCCCACTACCGAGAATGCCCTCTCCATCGTGGCCCCCCGCTTAACACGGGGGACCTCCAGGAAGGCACCCCCAGCAGACTGCAGGAACCGTTCTGGGGCGCGAAGGGCGAGGCGGTCCCTAAGGTATTTTTAAAAAGGGGATCCTATGGATCCAGCCAATTATCATCCAATTAGCTTGTTGAGTATAGTTGGCAAGCTATATACAAAATACTTGCTGAATAGATTACAAGCCTGGGTTGATGCTAGGAATCTTATAGAAACAGATCAAGGGGGCTTCCAAAAAGGGGTCTCAACCATAAATTATATTTTTGTGCTGGACCAATTAATAGCTATATATGTTAAGCTACAAGCTAAATCTCGTCTATATATCTGTTTCATCGACCTAAAGATGGTCTTCGATACAGTAAATAGGGAGAGAGTATGGCAGAAGTTGCTGCACTATCAGATCGACCTCAGGTTGTTATAGCTGATTAAAGCAGTTCATGCGAATACATCACTCCAAGTTCGGATGAACAGGCAGGGTAGTCTCACACAGACTATAGAAGTTTTAAGGGGTGTTAGACAAGGTTGTATTCTAGCGTTCCTATTGTTTATTTTATATTTAAACAACATGAAGGAGACCCTTGCAAACTCTTCATATCATCCAGTAGAGTTAGGTAATTAGATGTTCTCTATCTTATTATAAGCTGATGACACGGCGCTTATAACTCGTACTCAGATTGGGTTAAGGAGGTTAATGGCTGTTTTTTTCACTTATTGTTGGAATTAATTATTATTAATCAACTACACTAAGACTAAGGTTCTAGTGATAAGTAAAGCTCCGGTATATCACAAATGGTTTATGGAGTTCCATAGCATTGAGCAAGTTCGGCATTATAAATACCTTGGACTTATAGTTTCTGCTGCTCCTTCATGGTGTCTGTATTATAAATCTGCATGGGTAGCGTCAAGGTCCACAGGCCAAGGTATTATTGGCTTTTATTGGACTAAGGGGGGAAAACTATTTAGACCAGCCCTAAAATTATTTAAAGCCAAATTGGTACTTCAATTGCTATATGGAGCCTCATTCTGGAATGTAGCTATGATTGATGAGCTTGAGGCAGAGCAGAATAAAATGTTATGTGCTATTTTACATGCACCTAGAGGTACATCTGTGATTCTACTTAGGGTAGAGGCAGGTGTTAGCCAAGTTGCTTTAATGACAAAATTAGCCATTTTGAAATTTTGGTTACATCTGAATCTAATTCAGTCAGACTCCCTAGCACGGTTGGACATTCATTCAGCTGTTGGTCAATGGCCAGGTAAGGTTGAGGAAATTCTACATTCTTTGGATTTTTCTACATCGTATATTTTATCCTTTCCTGTTTCCAGAGCCTGGACTGAAATTAGATCTAGACTAAAAGATCAGGAAGCCCAGCTCACAAGGGAGCTTATTGAATGAATGATTTATTTATTACAGACTTAGCTTCCGCCATCGGCCAGAAAAACAAACAGACAAGCAAAAAACAAACCAACACCCCAACAAACCAACAATTAATTAACAAATAACAAGTACATCCATCCACACTTACATAATCCAACTATATAAACATAAAGCATAAAACATAAAATCTAATATATACATATTAAGTCTCAAATTTTTACCATACCCAGCCACATAAAATAAATATATATGCACATACCACAATTAGAGCCATCTTACTTCACATATAATGCTTAGTATAAATTTTACCAGACATTTACCTTGAATTCAAGGAAGTCAAAATACAAGACATTTGCAAAACATTTACCTTGGATTTTAAACATAATACCAAACATAAACATTCACAGAGCATTTACCTTGAATTTCAAGGAAGTCATTTAAACTGCATAATAATCTTAACTAAAATTTTAGATTCAGAGGCCATATAACTCATCCCCTTAGTGCTGCATCTGCTTAGATCTCTCCTTGCGGACTAGGAGAAGAAAGGTAGAGACCGCCACTAAGTCATCTGCATGTGTTAAATTAAGAAGGTACCTGAAGGTATCAATAGCTGCGGCACTATTATTACTTAACAGTGGAGCCAACCAGGTATCCCTCAATTGCAAATAGTATCTACATCTTAGAAGGAGATGTTCTACAGTTTCTACTTCTTTGAGTGCACAAAGACACAACCATTGATTATACTGAATGTTTTGATATCTGCCCTCAACAGCTGCTGTACGAAACAACTGAAAATGCAATAGCGTATACATGTGTCTTAACGTTTTGTTGGTAAGTCAATCCAGATAGGGTTCTAACCTAGGGTATATTTTAATCATCCCCAACTCCGGGACCACCTTCCATGTCCGTAGGACTGCAAAGTCCTTTTGAAGGCAATATCCCACAATCTAGTAACCACCTCATTTTTGATAAAGGCAAATGTCTTCCCTTGAAAATGGGAAAAAGAGAATCCCAGTTCCCTGATCAGAGTGAGCAAATATTTCAACCAGGGGTAAACCCTGGGACCCTCATACATAAGTTCTTGCTCCAAGCATCTAAGTGGGATTGAATCTTGAGGGAGGCCTATAAGCCTAATCCAAAATCCCAATAGGGTACGTGCTGCATAACACTCAATAGAAA
>QEPC01004255.1:1670054-1719951 GCA_003113815.1 Sphenodon punctatus | reverse complement strand
TCTGGCTCTGGACTGGCTTTTCTGTGATATATCTATGTGGTGATAAATGATGCTGTGGCATATTATCATGGATGTATTTTGTGATGTTATTATTTGATTATTTTATTTTATTTTATTTTATGGTTTTAGTTGCATATTACTTATCTGTATATTGATATGTTGTTATATCATATTATTAATTATTATTATTATTATATTATATTTTTTTGTATATATATGTTTGTGGGTATGGCTATGGCGAAAGCTAGCTGAATAAAGTTTATATATATATTATTATTATTATTATTATTATTATTATTATTATTATTATTATTTATTAATATAGCACCAGAGATGTACCTGGCGCATTACAAAAACAAGATAGACACGGTCCCTGCCCGAGAGCTTACAATCTTAGCATCATTGAGCCAATTTACAAAAAAAGGAGATGGAATTGTCCAGGAAATTATAGGCAGATTAGTTTAATTAGTATTGTGGCAAAGCTCTATGCTAAATTTCTATTGGAGAAGTTTATACAATGGGCAGAGGAAATAATTTTCTGGAAGAACAGGCAGGTTTTTGTTCTGGTCATTTGACCATAGATCATTGTTATATACTGACCCATCTGATTACTAAATATGTACAAGTTAGAAAAGGCAAACTGTTTGCCACATTTGTGGACTTAAAGTCTACCACTGATAGAACTTTCTAACTACCATCGATCGAAATTTGCTATGGGCAAAATTAGAAAAGATAGGAAACTACTTTTTTAGTCCAAAGGCTGTACCACAATACCTCCTTAAAGGTCAGACTGACTCCTGCAGACCATTTGTCTAATACAATTTCCTCCTCAAATGGGGTGAAACAGGGGTGTGTTCTTGCCCCATTTCTGTTTAACTTTTTAAAAAATGATATCATCACATAGGGTATTTTCAGTCGTGACGAGATCACAGTCAATACCCACATGAGGCCACAGTGCCCTGAACGTCTGTTAGGTGGCCGCCAGATGTTCACCACAGCCGATTCCCACATGGGGTCAATTTCAACCACGCTTCTGGGGCTCTCCGCCGGACAATTCCCGAAAGCGTGGTCAAAGAGATCCCCAGCGGGAACCAACAAAAAGTCACATCCGGCCTACGACCACGGCCCAGAATCCCCGGCGGGATTCCGGGCCGTGGTCAAATCAGGCAGGCGCTGTGACCGCATTGGCCACGGTGCCCACCCATCTCCCCAGAGGGCGAGCAGTGGGGGAGTGTGGGGGGGCAGGGCTGTGCGGCCGCATGTTGCGCTGCGCGGCCCCGCCCCCTCCCCGATTACCCGCCGGGATCAGCCAGCATGTCTGTTGGACGTGCCGGAGCAATCCCGGTGGGGAATCATTTGGGTGATTCCTGGACGGGGCGAATGCTGCCCCGTCTCATCTGAAATCACCCATTGTTAAGTGGAGACAACTATTACCCTCTTAATATACAGGGGAAGCAGCTGAATATACTTCTATATGCTGATGACACAGTTCTTCTTTCAAATGCAGCAAATGGCCTGAGAAAGCTGCAGTTAGCGCTGAGCACTTACTGTAGGAAAAACCATCTGGTAGTAAACCATGGGAAAACTAAGGTCATGGTTTTTGGAAAAAAATCATCCTATCCTAAAATGCTACCTTGACTTGGAAGGGTTGGAACAAGCCAGCAGTTATAAATATCTGGGGCTTACATTCTCCTGTTTGGGTAGTTGGGCTCATCATCTGAACCAAACTAAAATGAAGGTATTGCAAGCTACAAATGGAATACTAAAGTTCTGGAGAACAGCTGGAAGAAGGATGGTTAGACCTGCCCTTAAAACTTTTGAGCATAAGTTGTACCCCCAAGCATTGTATGGGGCCGAGATATAGGGGCACTTGCTGTCAACTGACAGAAATTTTCCAAAACAAGTATTTTAAATCTATTTTGGGGGTACCACCATGTACTCCATCGTGTATGGTTAGGATGGAAACTGGTATGTTACCTATTGAAATGGCTGTACATTTGTATATATTTTCTTATTGACTGCGTATAAAAGGTATGCCAAATGACTGATTGCCAAAGCTATGTTGGGTGGAACAATTAAATTTTGATGCTGTTTCCCCATGGTGGAAGATGCTAATTAATATTCTTGGCAAAGTTGGGTTTTCAATACGGATGGGCGAACAGAACGGAATTTGGAAATTCGGTTTGGTTTGGTTCAGTTTGAAATTCGAGTTCGGAAATTCGGTTCGGTCCAGTTCGGTTTGAAATTCGAGTTCAGTTCAGAAGTTCGGTTCGGTCGACCGAACAGACCGAGTTTGGTCGAATTCCGAACTTCCGAACCAAGTTCGACAATTCAAAACCAGGTTTTTGGGTGTCTGTTCTGTTTGCCCAAAACTAGGGATGGGCAAACAGAACGGAGTTCGGAAATTCGGTTCGGTTTGAAATTCGAGTTTGGTTCGGAAGTTCGGTTCGATCAACTGAATAGACTGAGTTCAGTCCGAACTCCGAACTTCCGAACCGCGTTTGCCCATCCCTAGTTTTCAATTGATTTTTTTCAGAACTGCTCAAAAGATAGAGCTAAATGATTGTTTAAGTCTTGGCTTCATGACATTTTTATTCAACCTGATTTAGCAGCATTGTCTCAGGTGCAAATTGCACTCTGGTATTGTAAATATAAAGTCTGTCACCAATTTGAAAGGTACTACTTAACGGTGACATCCAACTTTACTATTAGAAGGGCTCTCACCTTACTTAGATTCCAACAAATGCCCTCGGCACTTGTGGAGGGTAGGTACGCTCAGATTCCTTTGGAATTGAGATTATGCTCATGTGAATTACATCAAGTAGAAGATTTGTTACACTATCTGTTTAACTGCCCCTTCTCAGAAAGCATAAGAGAGAAATGGATCATCCCACTCCTTGAAGGGAAAATGCATTGGAACATACTACTTAAAGTAGCATACCTGTTAGCAAACCCACAGGAACAGGTTATGAGAAAAATGGCAAATGTGACTCATGCCCTGGCTGTAGAAGGTTTTGAGGTAAAATGAAACGGGTACAAAGAGAATATTTTTTTCACCCGCTTCTTGGTACTTTTTTCTTATATAAATGTATATCTTTGTTTGGTTATTATGGATATCACTGAGAGGTGGTGCTTGGTCTTTGCATATGCATCTGTGATTATGTGAGTAAGCATAAGTCATTGTGATTGTTTCCTTTCCAAGTGTCTTATTTTTAGAATGTATTATTTTGTATTTGAATATTGTTTCAAACAATGGTCATGACAAATAAATTAGGAGGAGGAGGATGACTGGGCATCTAAATGGCAAATTAAATTTAATGTTGACAAGTGCAAAGTGATGCACATAGGCAAAAATAATCCAAACTATATGTAAATAATGCTGGATTGTAAATTACAGGTTACCACTCAGAGAAAGGATCATGGAGTCATTGTGGACAATATGTTGAAATCCTCAGCTCAATGTGCAGCACCAGCCAAAAAAACAAACAGGATGTTAGCAATTATTTGGGAAAGGATGGAAAATTAAACTGAAAATATCATAATGCCTCCATGGTGTGACCGCACCTTGAATATGTGTGTACAGTTATGGTCGTCCCACCTCAAAAAAGATATAGGAGAACTGAAAAAGATATAGAGAAGTGCATCAAAAATGATAACGGGTATGGAATGGCTCCATACAAAGAGGAGCTTGATAGGTTAGGGCTCTCCAGTTTGGAAAAGAGATGACTGTGGGTGATTTCAGCCGTTACGTTTTTGGCATTCACCACAGTCAACCGCAGTCAAACGTGGGCAGTGGTGAAAGAGCCGTGCACATCTGTTGGCCCGCATACAGATGTTCACCACAGTAAAACATGGGCCAGGGTGAACCTAACCACGCTTCGTGAGGTCGGGGTGGGAGGAGGTCGAGAAGTATGGTAAATGCTCAGCATGGCAGGGGTGAATGAAAACTAATGTCTGAAGGGAAAAACCCAGCCGTGGTGGAAGGAAATGACCACAGGCTGTGGTGACGGCATGCAGTGGCGCTGCTAGGCAACCAACAACAAGCAGCACACGGAGGGAGATTTAAAGGGCAGGCAGCAGTACGGGAATGTGGTGGAGAAGAAAATGGAGAGGAGAGTGGAGGAAACAGAGCGGAGGATGGAGCGACAGGGTGAGGAGGAAGTGCAGCAGCAGCAGCACCCGGCCCAATGGGGGACACCCAGCAGCACATGGGACCAGCCTGGAAGAAGGTAGGGGGTGCATCTGGGAGCGGGTGAGTCGGAGCAGGGGAGAGGAGGGTGGGAGGGAGGGACTACACCTGCCAGGAGCCCACCCCTCAGCCCCCATTTGTCCCCCAAACAGACCAGCAAGAGGACATGCACCCCGGAGGAAGCCGAGGCTGGAGGGAGCCAGGGCCAGGTGGCGGTGGCCATGGAGGAGGAAGAGGCAGCAGAGGGGCTGGCACCTAGGCAGCGGTACCAAAGGGGGGGGTCAGTGGGGGCTCCAGGAGACCCACAACCTCATTGCCATCTGGGCGATACCCGAGATGTAGGGTGAGCTGGCAGTCAACGCCAGGAATGAAGAGGTGTTCGCCCAGATAGCCATGGAGATGGGGGAGGCTGGATATGACAGAATGCCCACACAGTGCCGGACTAAAATAAAGGAACTGAAAATGGACTTTAAGGACATAATGGATAACAACCGGCACTCTGGGCGAGTGACACGTGTCTCTCCATAGTGGCCCAACGCCCGGTAGGAGGGGGCACCTGGGAGAAGCGGCCCACGGAGGAGCCCCCCCACCTTGCAGACGGAGATCCCTGAAGAAGCCCTAGCACAGGGCACAGACAACACGGAGGAGATGCCAGGGACCTCGGGCAGACGCGGCAGATGCAGCCCCAGACCTACCTCCGGTGAGGGCACACACGCCTCAGTGGACTCCAAGGAGGGGGAGGGGGAGGGGGAGGGGGAGGAGGAGACTGTCACCCTGAACCTCATGGCCTGCTGACCCTGTGACCAGGCAGACAGCAGCCCCAGCGACCGCCCAGCCTCAGAGGGAACAGACACCAAGGGAGCAGGTAAGGGCAGGGCAGGGCACATGCATAGACCCCAAGGGGAGGGGGGCCAAGGCGGTGGAAGGGGATGGCAGTCAGTTGTCCCCCACATCCCCAAAGGCAGGGATGGGGCATGGGCAGAGGGAGTGGCACAGGAGGCGGGTGGTGCCCATGCTGGGCGGGAGGAGCATGCAGAGCACAGAGCCAGGAGGGGGTCCTGGGGAACAGCACCACACACGATGAACTGACCCCTATATCGCTCCACAGAGCCACATCAAGCACGGGAAGGCCGTGGCCAGGGACCACCAGTTCCACCAGCCCAGAGGATGTGGGAGCACTGAGCACGGACCCGCAGGCAGAGGGAGGACATCGCGTAGGAACTTATGGCAACCAGTACATGCCAGACAGAGGAGATACTGGAGGCTGTCAACCGGCTGGAAGAGGGGACGAGGGCACTGCAATAGGTGGAAGGGAGGGACCAGGCACTAGTGGTGGAGATGAGGAATGACTGGCGGCTGCTGAAGCGGGACATGAACCGCCAACTGGCGGCACTCCAGGCCCACTTGGACTGGCAGAATTGCCAGGCCGTGGAGCTCTGGTGGAAGCTGGACTTCTCGCTCGAGCAGGGCACATCCCTCCTCCTGCAGGCACAGGCCCTGAGTGCCTTCATCATGGCAGCAGCCCCGCCGGGTGCCATGCCAGCACCCAGACACATGCCTCCACTGGCCACACCACAGGTCCTGCCAGCGCCGCCACCCCCACCACCCCCACGGCATCAGGGACCGCGGATACGGGGACCCGTTCCTCCACATCTGCGAGGGCAGCAGCTAGTCCGCCAGGCCCTGACACAGCAGAAGGTGATGCAGGGGGTGGCAGGGGCCCCACAGGGGCATTGGACAGGGGGTAGGGGCAGGGCTCCCAGCCAAGGTGGCTGACAGTACCTCCTCCTCCACCTCGGATGAGGAATAGTTGGTAGCCTCAGTCATCCCAGTTGGCCGGGGGAGGGGCCGGCCAAGGGGCACCAGGGGAAGAGGGAGGGGCATGGGCAGGGCAGCATAGGGGATGGGGAAAGGAGGGGACACCCGGCACCACCAGGGGGTGGGAGGGGGGAGGGATACAAGGGCACATGGGTATACCAGGGTAATGGGTGGGAATGGGGGAGCACAATAAAACGTAGTTGGCACACCTAAATCTGTCCGAGTGCTTTATTCCATGCAGGTACAGGGCTACAGCAGTATCAGTGTGGCTGCGGTCACAGTGCAGATCCGGTTGGGAGGGTTCGGTTGGCAGGGGCCCAGGGAGGGGCCAGGCACTCAACGTGATGAGCCAGTGCTGCCCTGATGCCCTTGGCATAGCAGTACTCGTGGGGGTTGGGCATGTCAGCATACAGCAGTACCGGGCCAGGCAGGCGGCGGGAGGGGGAGTTCTCCAGAGCAGCCCCATCAGACTCGCATATATTGTGGAGGACACAGCAGGCTCCAATGACAAGGGAGGAGGTCTCCACCGTATACTCCAGCCAGCCGGCTAAACATCGCCAATGCTGCTTGAGGGCACCGAAGGACCTCTCGACCACGGGGCGAGTTGTGCTGCGGCGGATGTTGTACCGCTGTTGAGCTGGGGTAACGGGCACTGAGAATGCCTTCATCAGCCATCGCTTCCAGGGATATACCGGGTCACCAACGATGCATGGGGGCATCATCACCCTCTCTATCCAGGTCATTCGTATGTCTGCGAAGTCCCCCCTGTACATGCGGGCAAACAGCGGGGAGATGGTGAGGATGCATGTGTCATCATTGTGGCCCGAGTACCTGGTGAATATGTCCGTGAAGCGCCCACGATGGTCCACCAGGCCCTGGAGCTGTAGCGAGCGGCACCCGTGCCTGTTTATGTACTCAGCTGCATCATCGTCTGGGGGCCGCAAGATCACTATATGGGTGCCATCGATCGCCACCAGGCAATTGAGGAAGCCCAGGTCTCGGCAGAAACCCGCCATAACAGTGCCCTAATCAACCAGCTGGATAACACACTCCATGAGCACCCCCTCCACTGCCTCACAGAAGTCCTGCACCAGGCTCACCACAGTTGTGAGCACCACACCAAAGTGCTGGGCAATGGAACGGCAGGAGTCCAGGGGGGCCAAGGCCCACACAGCGATGGCGACCCACTGTGGTACGGGGATGGGTTCTCTCATATCGGTCCTCAGGGGCTCGAGTCACTCCCGCAGCTGCTCTGCCAGGCATATGAGAGTGCGCCTGTCCATTCAGAAGTGTCTGACCCAGGTGACATCATCCCACCATGCCAGTACCCTCTGCCACCACTGATGGGCCCTCGGCATGGCCCACATGTTACTCTGGATAGGCATGGCAAGCTGCAGCGCTAGGTACCTGGCAGCACTTTCCCATGCGCTCCTGGACAGCAGGCCCCTGATGCCAGCTGGTAGGTTGTTGGCTCATAGCAGCGGCCTGCTGTAGGCCAGTCCAAGCCACTGTACCATCCCCAGGGCTAGGAGCCGTCGGGCCCTGCTAGCTGCGTGATGGGTGCGTGCCCCCTTCCTGACCATGTATCACAGCTCCGCGTGCATCCCGTCCAACTCCTCTGTGATGAGCCGCAGCAGTGCCACATGCTCCCGGAACCACTCCGCAACCGCCTGTAGCAGGGTTATGCGAGCTCCCAGCTGGATGTGATCCACCCCTGTGGGTGTGGCCACTCTGTTGGTTGGGGTCGAGGCTGTGGAAATGTGTGCTCACTTCTGTCCCTAAACACGCACCTGTGCCACATATGTGCACGCTTCCCCTCCCCCGTTGGCCTAGGGGTGAGCACTGGTGGCTGCACACCCACTGTCCACTGGGCTATCAGGCCAGGAGCACCATCTCCTGCATGGGGTGTCAGTCGGCGGTGGTGGCGAGGAGGTGTGTGTGCCCTGGGCCCCACTGCGCTCCCTCCATTCCTGTCTTTGGTCTCTCATAGGGGGAACCCTGTGTGCCCCCCCCGGGCCTGTGGCCTTGGCCCCCTGGCTGCTGCTTCTCCCTGTGCATGCACGTGATGTCATTTCTATCTCCTCTTGCAGGTGTGTATGCGTGGGGCTGTCCGGCCTTGCATGCCGGCAGCTGTGCACTGCCCACTCCCTTCGCATCTCTCCACAGTGGCCCATTGTTCCCGTCTTGCCGTTATCTGTCGGCCTTGGCAGCCCCTGTCTGCCTGTCCGGCCCCCCAGCCACGCATCCCATGCTGCCCCTACGGCCGCTGCTGCTCAGACCCTTCGAGAGCTGTACCATGGCATCTGCATCTGAGCCTGAGGTCCCGCTCGGAGGCTCCGGGGGCTCTGTCTGAGCCTGGACCGCCTGGGAGACCTGTGGTGTTCACCCATCGTTCAGTGCTGCCTGTGCTCCTTGCCCACCCAGATGGATGCCTATTGTTGCCTGAGCTTTGGAATGCTGCGCTTTTGCTATGTCGTGACCACTGGCGACTGCTGCGTGCACTGTGAGGAGGTGGGGATCACCCCATTCCCTGAGGAGCACGTACCAAACATGATTGGGGGCCTCACGGCATGGAGTACTACTGAGACGGCCTCCGCTCTGTGTGTGTGTGTGTGCCTTCCTGGGATATGTGACCTGCCTGTGTGAGGGTTACCCTGCACTGGCCGTGTTCTACTTCATCAGAGTGCAGGGTGCCCATGGGTTTCCACGCTCCCGTGGGGCTGCCTACTACCATCTGCTGGAGCTGTCCCACCTGCCCCGGCCCCCTGCAGATGATTATGGCTTGCCCCCTCCCCCGGGACGGAGATGTCGGCCCTGTTGGAGGTGTACAGCTGCTCCGATGTGCAAATTGGGAGGGGGTCTACGGATCCCTTTGAGGTCTTCTACCTGAACTGCTTCCACGTGGCCGGGTGAGGCTTCTGCCGGGGACTGTGGCAATGGTCCCGCTCTGTGCACCTGCTGTCGTTACCTCCCCCTCCACTGGATGGAAGCCCCTGCATCTGGCTATAGGGCGCATCAGGCCTATCCGACATCCGGCTGCCTCCTCAGTGCCTTACTTTCGCCTGTGGCCTGGGTGCTTGTGCCAACGCTTGCTGCCTCCTTGGGACTGCTTGGCCCTCTGTGACCCGTCTCCACCTGCCTGCCTATCACCCTCTTGCCTAGGACCTGCGGCCGCCGCCCCTGAACCCTCCGTGTGGCATCTGTGGATGAGACGCTGACAGCCCTCTGTCTCTGTGAGCTGCCTCCCCCACCCCTGCGCCCCACGCTCCTGCATCTGGCCTGGGGGCCCCTGTTCCATGGGGCTGGGGCTGCTCCCACACCTTGGTGGCCCTCGACCAAAGCCTGACCTTCAACCAGCCCCCTGGATGCCTTTGAGAGTGTGTCTGGGGGCCCCCCATGCCCTTCCACCCCCGTGCAGGTGGGGGGGACTTTCCGTGGCTTTGTCCGGTGCCTCCCCTCGTGCACTGGGTGTGCTTCTCCATCGGACCCTGGCTCCATGGCAGGCCATTGTGCGGGTTCCCCCGCTCCTGGACTGAGCCCCATGCCCCCTTGCTGCTGCCTGTTCTCCCGCACCCTGTCTCTGCTTCCTTCCGCACTGTATGCCTCTGCACCTGGCCTGTGCCGCTTGTGTCCTCAATAAATGCCTGTTGTGCTTCACTGTGTCTTGTGCTGCCTTCTGTCTCCTTGGGCTTCTGGGTCCCCCTTCCCCTTGCCTGCTGGGCTCCTGCCTCCTCCCCCTCCTTGTGTGCTGGCCATGCTGGCCCCTCACCACCACCCCTCCTCCCATGCATCTGAGCGGCCTGGGGGTTCCTTGTCCCCCCATGGTGTGTGCCTCCCTCTGCCCCCGAGCTCCACTCCCCTTGGTTGTGTGGGTGTGCTGTTTTGTTTGTGTGTGTGCGCTTACCATTTTGAAGTCTGCACGCCTTCAGTGTGGCCGCTGTTTGTGAGCACTGCGAGAGCTGCAGCTCCTGCCACCCCCTCCCTTCGTGTTTCCATTCCCTGGACAGGGCCCTCTGCCGTCTTTGGCTTCATTTGCCCTCAGGTGGCCATGTTTGCGTCCACATGACCCCGGTGCCTTGTGGGGCTCCCACAAGGGTTTTCGCCACCATGTCATATCTGTTGGGTTCCCCAGGGCCGTGTTCTCTCCAGTTGGCCCCAGGCAGTGGTGCCGCCCCTGTCATGTCTGTTGGGGCCTCGTGTCTCACCACGGTCCGCGGTGAAGCCATTCACACCAGGGTGGGTTTCACTGTGGTAAATTTAACCACGTCACGTCTGAAATCACCCTGAGAGGGGATATGATAGAAGTTTATAAAATCATGAATGGCGTGCAACAAGTAAATAGGGAAGTTATTTCCCCTCTCAAATAGTAGTAGGGGACACTTGGTCAAACTAACTGGGAGCAGATTTTTAAAAGTAGATAAAGAAAGTTTTTTTTCCCACTCAATGCACAATTAACTTGTGGAATTTGTTGCCAGAGGATATGGTCAAGGCCATTAGTATAACTGGGTTTAAAAAAGGATTGGATAAGTTCTTGGAGAGTATGTCCATTAACAGCTATTTTTTAGCTACGTAGGTTTAGGTGACATAACTTTTTATTGTCAGGAGCTGGGAATGAACAATAGGGAACAGATTGCACATTGGGACCTGTTGTGTAACTGAGGTCACTTTCAAACATTGCCCTCCCCCCCTCCCCTGCATATTTGGGCTGCAGGGGAGAATGTGCAGCCCAAATATGTGCAGGGATCAGCCGGTCTGATATACGCCCCCCCCCCCAGCACAGCTTTGTCAGCAGAGACGCAGAGTAGGAAATCGATTTCTGCATCTCTGTGTGTCTCTGCTGGCAAAGCCGCATGTGGGGGGGAGGCTTTCAGACCGGCCAATCCCCATGCATATTCAGGCTGCACATTCCCCCCAGCAGCCAAAATATACACGGGAAGGCCATGTCTGAAAGTGGCCTGAGATTGTCCACTGCCAGAGACAGGATGCTGGACTCAATGGACCATTGGCTTGACTCAGTATGGTACTACTTATGAACTTATGTTCTTATAACTAACTCCCTCCATCTTGGTTCCCACTAGCTGGGGGATCAGGCATGTTTCATGAGAGTGTTTCACCAAATGAAGAAATAAAGGTAATTCCTCCCTCCCTTCTCCTTCCCATCTTTGGACGTTGATGTCCTTGGCAGTTATCGGCCAGTCTCTAACTCCCCTTTTAGGGAATATTTTTGAACGGGTGGTGGTTCAGCAGCTTCAGGGGCATTTGGACCAGATTAGTTTTCTCAATCCCTCGCAGTCAGACTTTCATCCGGGTTATGTTACAGAGACTGCACTTATGGCCTTGGCCAACGACCTCTTCCATGAGTTAGACCAGGGTCATTCGACCCTGTTGATCTTGTTAGATTTCTCAGCTGTGCTTGATACCATTGATCATGAGTTGTTGGTGACTTGGTTGTGGGACTGGGCAGGGATTGGCGGGAGTATTCTTGAATGGATCTGCTCATTCCTGGCCGAGAGAACCCAGCGTGTGAGTGTTTCACTGAACGAAGAAATAGAGGTAATTCCTCCCTCCCATCTCCTTCCCATCTTTGGACATTGATGTCCTTGGCAGTTATCAGTCAGTCTTTAACCTTCCCTTTTTAGGGAATATTTTTGAACGGGTGGCATTTGGACCAGATTAGTTTTCTCGATTCCTCGCAGTCGGGCTTTCGTCCGGGTTATGGTACGGAGACTGCGCTTGATGTGGCCTTGGCCGACGACCTCTCCCGTGAGTTAGACCAGGGTCATTCTACCCTGTTGATCTTGTTAGATCTCTCAGCTGCACTTGATACCGTTGATCATGAGTTGTTGGTGACTTGGTTGTGGTACTGGGCAGGGATTGGTGGGAGTATTCTTGAATGGATCTGTTCATTCCTGGCCGAGAGAACCCAACGTGTGATGCTGCGGGAGTTTTCATCTTCCCCCCGGGGCCTCACGTGTGGAGTACCACAGGATTCCATTCTATCCCCTCTCCTGTTCAATGTGTACATGCAGCCTTTGGGAGAGGTTGTTAGGGAATATGGAGTGAGTTGTCATCAATATGCTGATGACACCCAGCTATATCTTTAATTTTCTTCCAACTCAGGCCCTGCAGTCTCAGTGCTTACCCAGTGTTTGTCTGCTGTAGGGGATTGGATGAGGGCGAGCCACCTGAGACTAAATCCTGACAAGACAGAGGTGATGGTTGTGGGGAAGGATGGGGTGGTGGTGGTCCCCATCATTGATAGGGTCACACACACACACACCCGGTTTCTCAGGTCCGGAGTCTGGGAGTGTTCCTGGACCCACAGCTCTGCCTGGATGCTCAGATGATGGCTGTGGCAAAAGGAGCATTTTGCCAGTTACATCTGGTGTGTCGGTTTAGACTGTATGTCTGACTCGGATCTGGCCGCGATCATCCATGCTTTTATTACCTCGAGACTGGATTACTGCAACATGCTCTACGTGGGCTACCCTTGGTATTGGTTCAGAAGCTGCAGCTGGTGCAGAATTCAGTGGCCCGTTTCTTAATGGGGATGGGCTGATGTGAGCATATAACACTGGTGCTTCGCTCTCTGCACTGGCTGCCGGTAGGTTTCAGGGCCCAATTCAAGGTGTTGGTGCTGACCTTTAAAGTCCTAAATGGCTTAGGTCCTGCCTATCTGCAGGACCGCCTCACCCTCCGGGTCCTGGAGCGGCCCCTGAAGTTGGCTGGGACCGTTCTCCTCAGGGTTTCCCGGGCTTCCTGGGTGTCTACTATGAGGAGGGCGTTCTCCGTGGCTGCACCATGGTCGTGGAACTCCCTCCCCTTGGAGATCCACTTGGCTGCCGACCTCCCCTCTTTCCACAGACAATGAAAGGCCTGGCTGTTCCACCAGGCTTTTCCTGAGGGAGATGGGGTGGGTGGGTTGGGTTAGGGTGGGTGGGGGTTACATTGTTTTAATTGAAATTATTATAGTTTATTTTAATGTTTTTATGTTTTGAAATCTTTTAATATATTGTGAGTCACCCCGAGATGCCTGAGGCAGGAGAGGACGGCATATAAATTGTAAAAATAAATAAATATAAATGTTCCCTCCTCCCCCCCTTCTGATTTTAAAAGCCACAGGCCTGTGAATCCTTATGATAGACTTCTTCCAATTTGCATATAGGAGTCTACAATAGTAACCTCCATGATGTAGATTGGACAAACTTTTGACAATAATTAGTTCCATTAAAAATAATTAACCTTTAATCATTCAATGCTTTCATAGAATCACACAGTAGGATATGACCTCAGAGGTCATCTAGTCCAACCCCTGCAGATGATTATCTAGCCTCTTTTTGAAAACCTCCAGTGAAGACAAGTCCACCACCGCCTTAGGCAATTTGTTCAATTGTTGAACAGCTCTTACCATTGGGAGCCCACCACTTCCCTAGGCAATCTATTCCATCTCACAGTTCTTATCATAAGGAAGTTCTTCCTAATGTTTAACCAATATATTCTTTCTAGTAATTTATCTGTTTATTTGTTTATTCAAAGATGGAAACTATTAGTAGAAAAATTCATGCCACAGTTTGAAGCACAGTACGAGGTGTCTGTCTTGTTGCTGGTGTTAGCTTGTGTTTACAGGAGAAATTTAACTACTAGAGCTGAACATCTTTCAAATTTATAATTTAAATTCAAACATTTATTTTCTTTAACAGCTCTTTGAACTTATCCCTTTTCAGAACTTCTACAAAATCTTTTATTTTTGTTTGATTTTGTTAAAGTTTCTCTGAGGAGTTCAATTGATCTGGATTTGATTTTGGTCATTTCTATTAGGTTGATTAGGTCATTAAAACTGAAGTAGTCAAAGCCAAGTTAAGTAGCTGCCTGGTCCAAGGTTGTGAGCAGTTGCCATTAAAATCAGTACCACAATGAGAGGGGTAGGACAGGGAGCAGAGCTAGGACCAGGACTGGAGCCAATGACATCGGGATCAAGAATGAGGTGACTTTCACACATTACATGGGAGGGGGAGAACACTTGTGCATGACCGGGTCTCCCAATGTAGCTTTTACAATCACAGGTGTTCTTATGGCATAAAGGACTGCTGCTTGTATACTGCACACCTACCTGTACAGCAGCATCCCTGTATGCTCTAGCGCAGCTGGCATCAGAGGTGGTCTTGCGGTCCCCAAGAGCGATTGTTCTGGGAGACTTCAACATTCACACTGATGTCATCCTTGGGGGAGCGTTGGTTGGTGGCCCGACTCATGATGGAAGTCATACCCTATGCCTGATTTTTTGCACCAGCCTTGAGGTGGGGGTCCGTTGTTGGGGGAAGTGTCAGCAATACCCTTGTCATGGACAGATCATTACCACCTTCAGGCCTGTCTCCTGGTGCACATCTGCCCCCAGAAAGGTGCAGGACCAGTTTGGTTGGTTCGCTCCTGGAAACATGGAACCTGAGAGGTTCCGGAATGCTTTAGGGGAGTTACCCTCGGACCTCAATGACTGTTTGCTCAATGACCTCGTGGTTTTCTGGGACACCTTGCTAACTGAGCCCATTGACCAAATGGCTCAAAGGTGTCCACTCCATGATCACCGACACCGCAGGTATCCCTGGTTTATGGAGGATCTGCAGTTGATGAAATGAGAAGGGCAGCGGTTAGAGTGACGGTGGTATTGTTCTCGTGCTGAAGCTGACTGATTACAACATAGAGTCAGTTTACGTACCTATACTGTGGCTGTGTGGGCAGAAAATAAGAGATTCTTTGCTGCATTCACAGTGTCCACAATGTCGCGTCTAGCTGAGCTTTTCTGGGTGGTGAGGGAGCTGGTCAGTCCGGCCTCCCTCCACCTGGAACTAGAATTTTCAAGTGTTCGCTGTGACACTTTTGTTGACTTTTTTGTGGATATAATCGCCTGAATTCACCATGAGTTCAATGCTGCATTTGTGGCAATGGAAGAGTCAAAGGGAATAGAGGCCCTGCTTGGTCCTATTTTGTAGGATCAGTTCCAGTGGATATTGCCTGCTGATGCAGTGGTTGTCTTGGGGGTGGTCAGGGCCACCTTTTGTGAATTAGATCCATGACCGTCCTGACTGGTTAAGGCCAGTCGGGAGATGTTGGGGCCGTTGGTGGCTGGGGTGATCAATGCTTCCCTTAGGGAGGGCAAGTGTCTGACTGCCTCAAGGAGGTGGTGGTCTTGTCTCCGCTTAAAAATCCATCATTGGATGTTGACTTCCTGGCCAGATTTAGGCCTGTCTCTGACCCTCCCTTTTTAGGGAAGGTTGTGGAATGGGTCATGACTCGGCAGCTTCAGAGGCATCTGAACTGTGTCAATTTTCTGGATCCCTCACAGTCTGGCTTTCATTTGGGCTTTGGCACTGAAACTGTGCTTGTGGCCTTGGTCAATTACCTTTTCCGTGAGTTGGAGCAGGGTCATTCGCCCTCGTTGATCCTGTTAGATCTTTCATCTGCATTTGATACCGTTGATCATGAGGTGTTGGTAAGTCGCTTGCAGGACCGAAACAGGGTGGGTGGAACTGTTCTTGAATGGTTCTGCTCTTTCCTGGCTGGGAGAACTCAACATGTGGTGCTGGGTGATCATCTTCTCCCCAGGACCTCATGTGTGGAGTCCTGCAAGGTTCTATTTTGTCCCCTCTCCTGTTCAATGTGTATATGCAGCCACTGGGCAAGGTCATTTGAGGATTTGGTGTGCAGTGCCACCAGTACGCTGATGATATCCAACTTTACCTATCTTTTTCAACTTACCCAGACCCAGTAATCTCTGTGTTTACCTGTTGTCTTACAGCTGAAGGGGACTAGATGAGGGAGAATCGTCTGAAGCTGAATCCTGACAAGACGGAGGTGATGCTGGTGGGTAGAGCCAAGGGAGTGGTGGTACCAGTCATTGATGGGGTCTGCCATCCATTGGCTCCTCAGGTCTGTAGTCTGGGGGTGCTCCTTGACTTACAGCTCCGCCTGGATGTCCAGGTGGAGGTCGTGGCAAGAGGAGCATTTCACCAGTTTCATCTGGTGTGATGGCTTCGACCATATGTCTCTGACATTGACCTGGCCACCATCATCCATGCCTTCATCCCCTCTAGACTGTACTATTGTAATGTGCTCTACATAGGGCTACCTTGGGTGGTGGTCTGGAGACTGCAGCTGGTGCAGAATGCAGCAGCCCATCTCCTGACAAGAACAGGTCACCAAAAGCACATTATACTAATACTTCATTCTCTGCACTGGCTGTCTACAGTGTACCTGATTTGATTCAAAGTGTTGGTTTTGACTTAGAAAGCCCTAAACAGCCTGGGCCCTGCATACCTGTGAGACTGCCTCACTCCCTGGGGTCTGGGTCTGTCCCTGCAGTCAACCTGAGATGCCTCCCTTGGGAGTCCCCTGGGTATCCCGGGTGGCGACTATGAGGGGGGTGTTCTTGGTGGCCGCACCACGTCTGTGCAACTCCCTCCCAATAAAGGTCCATCTGGTTCCAGACCTCCCCTCCCTCTGGAGACAGTGTATGACCTGGTTGTTCCTCCAGGCATTTGGCAAGAAGGATGAGTGAGGGGTGGGAGATTGGGGGGTGGGGGGTTGTGGCTCTGCCTATGTTTTGTGGTTTAAAATTATATTTTTATATTGTATTTTTATTATGTGGGGTTTTTAAAATTGTATTTTATCGTGATGTAAGGCACCCTGAGCTGCTGTGGCAGGAGGGGGCGGCTAAGAAATTCAAGTAAATTAATAAAATAAATAAAAGCATACAGAATAGCACATTCCTACATGCACTAATTCCCATGAGAATACAGCTGCAATCTTCCCCCCAGGACCTTACATGTACGTCTTCCCCCCGGGATCTCACGTGTGGAGTCGCGCAGGGTGCCATTCTGTCCCCCCCTCTTGTTTAACAGCTATATGCAGCCATTAGGGGAGATCGTGAGAGGGTTTCAGGGCATGCCATTTCATCAGCATAGGTTTCAGAGCATACTGATGACACTCAGCTCTACCTCTCTTTTTCCATCGACCCAGGCCATGCAGTCTCTTTATTTTCCCAGTGCCTGTTGGTTGTGGGGGCTTGGATGAGGTTGAGTCATCTGCAGTTGAATCCTGACAAGATGGAGGTGATGTTGGTGGGTGAGGGCCTGGGAGTGGTTGAATCTCCTCTTGGGGGGCGGGGATTCGCCCTCCCATGGTCTCTCAGGTACAGAGTCTGGGTGTGCTCCTCGATTCATGGCTCAGCCTGGAATCTTAGGTTGTGGCCATGGTGGGGAGTGTGTTTTGGCAGTTACGTCTTGTCCGCTGGATTCGGACGTATCTCTCAGACTCTGACCTCGCCACTGTCATCCATGCCTTCATCACGTTGAGGCTGGATTACTGCAACATGCTCTATGTGGGGCTGCCCGAGAAACTGGTCCAGAGGCTGCAGATGATTCAGAATGCTGCGGCCCGTCTCCTTACTGGGGCAGGCCGCAGGGAGCGCATGACACCTGTGCTCTGGGTTCTGCACTGGCTGCCTATAAAGCACAGGACTAGGTTCAAGGTTCTGGTTTTAACTTTTAAATCTCTTCACAGTCTGGGCCCTGCCTCACTCCCCATGTGCCCGTGCGACCCCTGAGATTGTCCGTGGGGGCCTTTTTGGAGGTTCCCCGGGTGAGATGGGTGGCCACTGATGTTAGATCTTTTTCAGTGGCTGCCCCTGTGCTGTGGAATTCACTCCCAGAGGAGGCTCAGTTGGCTCCCACCCTCCTGTCATTTCTGTTGGATAAACAGCTCCAGATGGTATCACCTTTTGCACCAACAAACCCTAATGACCACTAAGGGCATTGGGAGTAGAGATAGTGAGTTAGTGTGAGTGCCACTTTAACCTTTCCTGATCTCTTCTTCTTAAGCCCCCTCCCAAGTGGGATGTGCCCAGGAAGTTCCTACTGGACTTCCTCCTTCCTGACCTTTCGCCATTCCTTTCTTCTCTCTCTGACCTTCAACATGACCGGCCACCATGCTGGTGGCAGCTAGCTAGTAAGACCTATGGATAGGCCTTTCCTATCACAATGTATTTTTCAATAAAGTAGATTATTTTAATCTAGAACCAATCTCCAAGGTGTTGATTACTTCTAAGATGTTGCTACTGAGAACTCAAGTTGTTTTTGGTTTTGGTTTTTTTTTTACCACTAAGACCTGACTGTTCCACCAGGCTTTTGGCGAGGAGGTGGGGTAGGGTGGGGAAGGTGGGGTTTGGGAGGGAGGGTGTGTTTTTATTACTTGTTTTAAAATTTGTAGATTTATTTTTAAATGTTTTATTGTTTAATTTTATTTTATTTTTGTGCATGTTGTTCACCACCCCGAGCTGCCTTTGGGCAGGAGGGGCAGGATATAAGTTTTAAATAAATAAATAAATAACCCTCCTCCCAGGTAATGTGTGAAATCAGCCTGAGGTAGGTCAAGATGATGTCAGAGTACATACAGGCAGGAGGCCAATACCAGAGATCAGCTCAATGAGACAAACAGACAATGAAAAAAATTACAAGATCTGAAAGGCAAACCAGGAGATCACGTGCCAAGAAGTCAGTGCTAAAGGAGTCAGGAGAGAGGTACGGCAAGGCCAGGGCTGGAGTACAGGTGGTATGATAGACAGGCAAAGTTAGGAGGAGGGATTAGAGGATAGGCAGGGTTGAGAGTAGAGCTAAAATGGGTACCTGCAAAAATGGGTATCGAAATCACCCTGCTCCCCACAATCTAAATGAAGGATGGGGCTGATCTGACTAACTCTGACTTCTGAAGAGGGAGGTGCTCTAGAGAATGACTGTGAGGCAGACAAAAAAACCCACAAAAACATCCCACACCAACCCTCCCCTGCCAAGGCAAATGCGATGGAGAAGGAAAAATTCCTTCCCACCTCTTCCACCTGGAAAACTCCCCTTAAATACTGTAGCTAACTACTGTCTCAGTGGTTTATATGGAAAGTGCTCTGTGCCACAGGTCACTATGTCTGAGCCCTGTGACCCCAGGGCTTTTATATCTGCAGCATGCTGCTGGTCTCCACGCGGACTGTAATTGCAATGGAAATGGACAACATGCTGGGGAGGAACTCTGCACAGAAGCAGCTCTATTGCACCCTCCCCACCCCCACATACTAGCCTGAACTTTGGGTGGTTTTACACGAGTGCCACTGTGGGGGAGTCTGTGGTTGGCACATCAGGCAGGTGCCACGGCATCGTGCATGGGGGGGGGGTGCTTCACACGAGTGGCCCCACGCATGGCCACTCCAGATTTTCCCTTAGGTGTTCCATGTGTGAGCGGTGTGTGGGTCATGGGAGCACACACCCATGCACCAAATTTACACAAGCGCTCCACCCCGTGGACAGCAGGTGTCTCTACATGGGGATGTCTCATGTAAAAACACCCTTAGAGGGGCCAGGCCATGTGCTTTCTCCTCACCACCCCAGTAAACCCTTCTTCTCTCTATAGAAGACACCTCCTCGCGCATCTCTGCATGGGGCACTCTGGCTTTTCCCCGAGTGCCCTGGAGTTGGCATGTGTGAGCGGTGTGTGGGTCATGGGAGCACACACCCATGCACCAAATTTACACAAGCGCTCCACCCCGTGGACAGCAGGTGTCCATGAGTGGGGATGTCTCATATAAAAACACCCTTAGAGGGGCCAGGCCATGTGCTTTCTCCTCACCACCCCAGTAAACCCTTCTTCTCTCTATAGAAGACACCTTCCTTGTGAGGAAAATGAACAGATGGCTGACTTCTACCTACTGCTGAAGCGGGTACCTGATTTATGCCTGAGGGTAATACCCATATTTTTGTAGTACTGTGTCGGACGGCCCCCATTGGGCTACCTACATACCAATTGGGTAACCGATTAGTCAGAATCCTGGAAGTGGCCTGTCAAGTGGAGAATTGCAAATTTGTTTTGCAGATGCTCATTTCAGCTCTATTTCTACCTCTTCCCCCTCCCCTTTTTTTAAATGGAGACAAAGTATTTTGGATGCTATATTTTATTGGACCAACTTCTGTTGGGGAGGGTATGCAGGCTTTCATTCCACACAGGGCCCTTCCTCAGGCATGTAAAAATACAGAACTGCAGACTGCACAAATATAAGACAGGTCTATGAAAGCAATCACTTGGGAAGAAGCTGTTAGGAAAAAATGTCATGAGTCATGCAAACACATTTAAATACAATGAGAACAAAATGCTGAAGAAAATAAACATAGGCCAGGTATATAATAGCAAACACTAAAGGGGAGGCTGTAGGAAAAGAGGTTTCAGGTAGAAAGTTAGTTAGCATTTCAAAACATGTAAATACAATGTAAGGAACACAGCAGATATAAGGGTAAACAGTAGGCTGTCTGCTGCACATTTCTATAGTTGCTTATGATGTCCAAATCTTTATTTATTCTATTGGTTTTTTATCCAAGGGAGTTCCCAGGACTGTTTTTTAAAGGTGTACAGGTTCTCTTGCAGGAAAAGGAGTGACAGATCAGAAATGAAATGCCCACTTCTCCCTGAATGACCACTCCTGTTCTTGTTCAGGTCTATCAATTGTATCAGGGTATCTGTACAACACTTTTTCAATTTTTCATCTGGACCTGGTAGCAATCAAGGTCTCAGGGAGAATGACCTTGCCGGAACCTACCACTAGCCCTTGCAAACTAAACAAACTACCAAGATTTGCTAATCTCTCATTCAGCATAAATTTAATATAACTTGCCTTGTTCAAGCTGCCTTCTGATCTCAGCTTCTGTACCTGCATTATTGAAGATGTTTTCCTGAAACCTTTCTAACACAGTAACAAGCAAGCAATTGCTCTGCAATAACCACCAAGCGACCTGGTTTTCATCTCTTGTAAAATATTTCATAACATCTGGCAAAGAACATTTTTCCCATCAGAAATTGCTTTTAATAGAATGCTGATGAATCTTGGGGACTGTTAAAGAGAAGCAGGTAACTGATTAGTTACTGAATAGCCAGCAAAGTAGCTGGAATGCTGAATATTAACCATGGATCATGTTTTAGTGAGGTTATCGGCTGGCCCATAGTTTGTGAGCTATAATCAAAACAACTCATGTCTCCCATAATCACACATCATTAGAGCTGAAGTGATTATTCTCCAAAACATCATCCAGACATCATCAAGAAACACAACCATGTCCTTTACAAACTTTTTGGAGGCGCAGACACCTCACTAATGACAGCAATGAGCATCAATGAAATACTGGAAGGTTAGCATTTCATTGGTAGAGAATTCATGCTTTTGAAGCCATCCAGACAGGCAGATGCCATCAGTGCCCAATTTTAATTCTTCATAACTAATCAGGTCCAATGGGGCTTGCTCTTGGTTCAGTATTACCACACTAGCAATGTACGATTGCCAAACCGGGGGGAAAGGGGGGGTGATTTATCTGGCCTCTTCATCTCTTCACCCTACATTCCTGTTTATTGCCTTAATTAATATTTAGCAGGCTGGACATCTTCTGTGGCTTGATAAGAAACAAGTCTCAGAATAAACCTTTCACATGTAAAATTAGCCAGACAAAAGGGTAGGACTGTTGGAAATGCAAGGACTGTGAGATCATCGCATCCATTTGCCCAATGCAGAGTTTACAGAAAAGTGTGAGTAGCTAAGCATCAATAAGCAGGCAGGAAGCATACCTAAGCTTAAGTAGCTTTATTAGGAAATACATGTAGGATAGGAAAGGCCTATATCTATACTAAGTCCTAAGACTAGCTGTGTTCAGGAGGGAAGACAGAAGCTCTCTCAGACACAAAGAGATGAGAAACCTCCTGGGGGAGGAGAGTGACCAATCAGATCCTGGCAGGAGTAGGACAGATAGGATGGGGGAAGGGTTCCCTGATCTGTCTGTCTACTCCTGCTGTTTCTAGCAAACAAACAGGATGAGGTGCTTAGGGAGGATGCAACCAAAGGAATATATTTCTAATGGTAGCAGAGGATTCCAGACCTAGTTAAACATTTTTAAATGAACTCATGTGCAACTAAAGGTGAGAGATGTGTTTGCTGTGTAAAAGGAAAGGGAACTAGGCCCTCCTTTCATCAGAGCAAGGAGGAAGCCACACAGCACCCCCTCCAGCTCATTCATAGTGATATCTGTGGTCCTATGAAGACAAAAACAATTGCAGGTAACCAGTATGCATTGACTTTCATAGATGATTTTTCCAAGTTCACGTTCACTTACTTGATTAAAGAGAAAAGTCAGGTGCTGGAGAAATTTAAGGAATATGTTGCAAGAGCCAGCAATAAGTTTGGAAGATCACCTCAGATCCTAAGGTCAGATAATGGAGGTGAATATGTTTCAAAACAGATGAAAGAATTTTTGAAGCAAAAAGGAATTGAACACCAGACAACCATCCCGCATACACCAGAACAAAATGGAGTAGCAGAAAGAAAAAATCGCTCTCTCATAGAGATGGCGAGATGTATGCTTTTGGATGCGAATCTGCCAAACAAATACTGGGGGGAAGCAGTAATGACTGCCACATACCTGCAGAACAGGCTCCCAACCAAAGGTGCAAAAGCAACACCTTATGAACTATGGCATGGGAACAAGCCCAGTGTGGGGCACATTAGAGTGTTTGGCTCTAAAGCCTATGCTTATATCCCAAAGGCCAAAAGGACCAAACTTAACACCAGATGTGAAGAAGGGATACTTGTTGGCTATGCACAAGGATGCAAGGGATACAGAGTAATGGACACTGACACTGGAAATGTGAAGATAAGCAGTGTGGTCTATTTTGATGAAAATGAAAAGGGAAGCACTGATCAAATGCCAGACCTAATGAGGCCAAGTTCATCAAGACAGAAAAAGACTGCAGAACTGCAGATAAAAGAGGAAGCTGAAGTTTCATTTGATTTGACCATGTTCAATCAACCTGAACCAGAAGGGGGCACTGACACCAACACTGATGCTGATGCTGAAACTGAAGCAGAACCAGAACTGGAACCAGAAGATAACACTGATGCTGATACTGAAACTGAAGCCGAAGCAGAACCAGAACCAGAAGTGAGACGTTCTGAAAGACACAACAAAGGAGTGCCAGCAGCGAGATTCTCCTATGCGGCAAAAGTGGAGGAACCACAGGAGCCCTCAACATGGCAAGACATTCAAAAAATGCAAACCAGTGAGGCGCGCAAATGGAGAGATGCTGCCAAGGAAGAAATTGAGTCTCTTAATGAAAATAAAACATGGACACTCACAAAGCTACCTGAAAACAAAAAGGCCATTGGATGCAAATGGGTCTTCAAGACCAAGCATAATGCAGAAGGGGAAATCACGCGCCACAAAGCGAGATTAGTGGCCAAGGGATATTCCCAAAAATACGGCGAAGACTACGACGAAACCTTTGCTCCAGTAGTAAGGCACACCACAATAAGAACACTCCTCAGCATAGCAGCTGCAAGAAAAATGGAAGTGCAGCACTTAGACGTGAAGACTGCATTCCTACATGGTGATATCAAAGAGGATATCTACATGCAGCAGCCGCCGGGATTTAAAGAACCTGGGAAGGAGGAACTTGTGTGCAAACTTCAAAAGAGTATCTATGGTTTAAAGCAAGCAGCGAAAGCCTGGAACGAAAAATTGAATCAATTGCTCCTTAAGGAGGGGTTCATACAGGGAGAAGCTGACCCCTGCCTATACTCAAGGTTCAGAAATAAAAGGAGGACATACATTCTAACTTATGTGGATGATCTGATTGTATGCCATGAAAACAAACGAGATTGTGATGAAATCGTCAGGAATCTGAACAAAGAAATAGAGGTGAAAGACTTGGGAGGTATCACTTACTATCTTGGAATACAAATAGAATGAGAAAAAGATGGAAGTTTCCTTCTCAATCAAAAACAAAAGATAAAGGACATTTTAGAATGCCTAGGAATGACAGAAGCTAATGAAGTGGGGACACCCATGGAAACGAATTTTCTAAGCCAGGAAGGCAACAACAAGCCCCTACCACAGGACAACCAGTACAAAACTGCAATTGGCAACATGTTGTATGTAGCCACCGTCACAAGGCCAGACATCACCGCTGCTGAAGCAATACTAAGCAGAAAAGTAAGTGCACCAACACAAAGGGATTGGATAGCAGTCAAGAGAATAACATGGTACCTGAAGGGCACAATGCATTTAAACTTAAAACTACCAGCAAGTGAGAACCCCAGATTGATGGGCTATATGGATGCATACTGGGCCGGAGACAAGACTGACTTCAAATCTGTGAGTGGAAATGTATTTCTGTATGGAGGCGGAACAATCAGTTGGACTAGCCAGAAGCAGTCATTAATTGCCCTTTCATCCACAGAAGCAGAATTTATTTCAGCCACTCAAGCATGTCAAGAGGTAGTGTGGCTACACAGACTACTAAAGGACTTTGAAATAGACGAACCAAAGCCAACTGAGATGTATGAGGATAATAAAAGCTGCATTCAGCTTACAAAAATGGAAAGGATAAAGCAAAATTCGAAGCACATCAACACCATGCGTCATTATGTGAGAGAAGTGCAAGAAGAAGAACTTGTTGAACTGATTTATTGTCCCACAGAGGAAATTATAGCAGATGTGCTGACCAAACCGCTACCCAGAGACAATTTCCAGAGGCTACGAGAAGCATTGGGAATCATCAGCAGTGCACATAAATGATTCGGTGCACCGGACGATGAGAAGGGGTGTTGGAAATACATTCCTTTGGTTGCATCCCCCCTAAGCACCTCATACTGGTTGTTTGCTAGAAACAGCAGGAGTAGACAGACAGATCAGGGAACCCTTCCCCCATCCTATCTGTCCTACTCCTGCCAGGACTGGATTGGTCAATCTCCTCCCCCAGAAGGTTTCTCATCTCTTTGTGTTTGAGAGATCTTCCTTCTTCCCTCCTGAACACACCTAGTCTTAGGACTTAGTATAGATGTAGGCCTTTCCTATCCTACATTTATTTCTTAATAAAGCTACTTAAGCTTATGTATGCTTCCTGCCTGCTTATTGATGATTAGCTACTCACACTCCTCTGTAAACTCTGCATTGGGCAAATGGATGCAATGATCTCACAGTCCTTGCATTTTCAACAAGGACAACGTATGCAGCAAGGATGGTGAACTGTAGCCTAAGGGTCAGAGTTAGATCTGCAGAGGGTAGCACATTTGCTAACTGTGGGTAATGCACACATTTTTAAGCACCCTTAGGGGTCTCTAGCCCCACATTTTGGGCACTGAGCACCCAAATGCAGATGCCTGTGGCCGCCAGTCCTAGCACTCATGGCTCCTGAGGTTGACTTACCTCACTGCTGGGCTGCTGCTCCTCTGGTCCTGGTCGGTGTCACAGCTTCCTTCTCCTCCCTGGCCTGCAATCTGCTCAGCTTATGAACAACTTATCTTGTCCCCTTATATCAGTAATGATCACTTGCCCACATTCTCCATTATGTGTGGCAAGTTCCCTTCGCCGCCTAAATGGCAGCGACGGGGCATTTGTTGTTCCCCCCCCATCAGGGAAAGACGGGGGAGGCAAAATGGAGGCCGCTGCGGAAAGTTTTGCTAGGAAGCCTTTCCCGCTGTTTTGGTGAAGGTTGCTGTGGCAACCGTCCTGAAGCGAGGTGGCGCATGCGCGCCTTGTTGGATTTGGAGGTACCACCCCCGTTAGAAGGGGTGGATCTCCTGTAGCCGCACAAAGCAGCAGTGCTGTGAGCAAGGCGAAGAATCAGCAGCAACATCGCTTGCTGCTGACCCTTATCGGCTAAGGCCAGTGAAACTTGCAGTGAGGCCATGGGCTGAACAAAAAAGAAGAAGGAGGTGACAGCACGAAAAACAAAAGGCGCTTCCTCAAAAGGGGGGCAAACCGGGACTGACGGAGCTTCTTCGGGGAAGGAGGGGCAAGCAGCTGGTGAGACCCTCCTGAGTAGGGCCATGGTGTTCAGCCGCCTCAGGGAGTGTGAGGCAATATTGGGCGCCAGAAGTTACCCCCGCGGGGATGGGAACAGCATGGGGCCCGGTGTGGGGGGAGGGCCACATGGCACAGAGCTCTGCAACCTCTAAAGGGGTACAGGGGTGACAAACCCCACTAGTGGGCAAGAGCCCTGAGGGGAATCCTGAGGGGGGGCCAGGGAGGATTCCACTATGAGGCCCCATAACCTGGGGAGAGGCAGGAGGGCTGTTGTTCCCCCCGCGCGGTACAGGGAAAACTGGGACCTGGCAGCAGGAAGTAGGGAGCAGGCCCCGCAGCCTAGGGGATCTGGATATTCTGGGGCAGGGGTGTCTGCCCCCCAGGGGCCAATACAAGGGGGTCATGGGACCCATGCAGCGGCATGTGGCCCAGGCCCTGCTGATGCAGATCAGCCTAACCACATGGGTCCCCTTCTTCAGGCGCTGTATCTGGATAGGGCTCCCCTGACGGAGAGCACCAATCAACCACGAGGGCCTATAGACCAATACGGGGTACCAGGGCTAGCACAGTATTACCAGCAGGCCCCCGCCTTGCCCGTGAGGCAACTAGGGGGCAGGCCTAATCAAGGCAGGGATGGCCTAGGGCCTGCGCGGCTAGGAGCTGAGATCTTGTTGCAGGAGGAAGATGAGCCCCCAGCCAGCAGGATGAGGATGGAGCAGGCAGAGACTGGGGAGGACATCAGCGATGAGAACATGTGGAGAAGGATTTTGGCCATCGAACACCAGCTCCATGGGGATCCAAGGGTCTCCGCAAGGGAAGGGCCAGTCAGTCGTTCTGGTCTCCCCGCAACCCCCTGCGTGGACAGCCAAGGTGAGCAAGGGCCCCTGGGTGCTGGGTGCCCCACAGATGGTATGGGGGAAGCAAGGGGTACGACCGACATAGGGCGTGTGGTGTCAGGGCCCCTGGGTGGGGACGCACCTGAGATGACACCTGGGGGGAGGGTAGAAGCTGGAACACAGAGTGTTGGAGGAGCTAGAGCGGGACAGGCCCCTCAGGCAGGGGTGCCTCAACTGATGCAGTTGAATGGAGCCTGGGTATGGGTTACTCCAGCCATTGCGCCAATCCAGGATCCTCCTGGACAGACACAGGTGGGAGGAGGTACCTTGAACATCACTCAGGGGGCTGACCCTGGGACATCCCTGGGAACAGGGACGATGAAGCCCGACACGGGTGGCAAAGGGGTTGGGCCCAACCCACTCGCCTCCCACCGCCGCCCCCAGGGGGCACCATCCTGAGCGTAGCCACACCTTTCAGGGCTCATTTGTTACCGGCAGTGAAGGAAAAAATACTGAAGGGCAAATATGTGGATATTTATGCCCTCCTATTTAGTGACCAAATTTTGGATCATTCGGAGCCTGAGGAAGGGAAAGAAAAAGAAAAATTTAAACGCCCAAAAGCGGACAGAAATTGGGCAAATTGGACAGCTGCATTCGCTGTGTACATGGGAGTCATACTCCAAGTTGACCCCAACCGTGGATTAGAGCGCCACAAGTACACCAACATAATTTGGCGTGCTTATGGAACGGGTCCAGTCAGAGCTTGGCTCTGATACAACGAAGCGTTTCGTCACAGGGCTGCCACAACACCGGGAATGCGTTGGGATATACATGCTCCCGACCTACGGCTCGAATGTATGATAGATGCCACTAGGGCATTTAGATACGACAGCGGACATCCCTTAGTTTGGGGGGGGTCACATGGGGGAGTGAGTCCTTTCGTGGTGACATGAGGAGAGGTGGCCAAGGTACCCCTGGCACATGTTGGGAGTTTGACAAGGCGGTGCGGTGCAATAGAACAAATTGTAAATTCCGCCATGGGTGTTCAAACTGCGGCAGGGGACATCCCGCAACCAACTGCTACCGGCCCAAGTACAAAAATACCAAAGGAGGGTACAATCAAGGTGGGGGGACCGGAAAGGGTAGTCACGGATTTGCAGCAGGGGCTCGGGCTTCAAAGGGGACCGACACCAATCAAAGTCGAGCAAATGGAACTTGCCCTTCAGGGACACTTCAATAAGGAGGAGGTAAAATACATAGTACAGGGGTTTAAGTTTGGTTTTGTTATACCTGCGGACCCAGTCCAGCAAAATGGGGCAGTTCATAACCTTAAATCAACAGTGGGTATGGGAGGGATAGTACGGAATAAAATAGAAAGAGAATTAGTGGAAGGCCGGATTGCAGGCCCTTTCAAGCATCCCCCCCATGGAGAATTTAGTTGTTTCTCCCCTGAGAATTATCCCCAAAAAAGCAAAAAGGGAATACGGATTAATTCACCACTTGTCACTAGGGCTGTAGCGGAATAGCGCAGCGGTAGCTATTTCCGGCGGAAACAGTGTTTCCGCAATTAGTGGAACGGCATGGCAGAGGCTTTCATTCTGCGGTTTCATTCCGCGGTTCCACGGTTCCGCTTATTTAATTCCGCAACTTAGTGGAATCGTGGAAACATGACATTTTTGCTATTTCCGCAATTCCGCCAGCGCCAAAAAATAGCGGAATAGCGGTTTTCCGCAATTTACGCAATTTTTTCGCAATTTTTTCACAATTCCGCGATTTGCAGAATTCCGGCGGAATTAGCGGAATATCCACAGAAAAGTCGCGGTGTGGCGCGGGCAGTTCCGAAATGGTGGAACGGAATCACGGCGCGGTAAAAGCTGCTGCCGCATCAGCCCTACTTGTCACACCCAAAAGGCACCTCAGTGAACGATGCCATACCAAGGGAATTAACAACCATCAAGTATGCTACATTTGACAAAGCAGTACAGAAAGTGAGGGCAAAGGGTAAAGGAGCACTCCTGGATAAATGCAATGTAAAATCTGCATTTAGGCTTTTGCCGGTGCATCCGAGTAGTTTTCACCTCCTTCGGTTCCAGTTTCAGGGGTGGTATTACTATGATCGTGCCCTGTCGATGGGGTGTTCGATTTCTTGTTCCGTTTTTGAGTGATTCAGTACCCTGATTGCATGGGTCTTCCAGCAACGACAAAAAGGGGGAGATATAACTAAATATCTTGACGATTTCTTATTGATAGGCTCCCCTAAGATGAGGGAATGCGCAGTTGCCCTGGAATTATTTGCAGAGGTAGCTGCTGAATTGGGTGTCCCCTTGGCTCCTGAAAAAATGGAAGGGCCAGCAATGAGACACATATTTAGGGATTGAACTTGACATGGAACTTAGAACATCGAGGCTACCCGAGGACAAGATGAAGGGATTACAGGAGAAGATCAAGGAGTGTATGGAAGCCAAAAAAGTGACTGTTCATAGTTTACAGTCCTTGGTTGGATCCCTGAATTTTGCATGTAGAGAGGTTGCACCGGGCAGGGCATTTCTAGCACGGCTGTATGTTGGGCTCAGGGGTGACGCACCCCCTCACTACTGCATGCGAGTTACCAGGGAGATGCGGCTTGATCTTAGGATATGGTTGACATTCTTAGAGGAGTACAATGGGGATAGCTTCTGGTGGGACCAGTTACTCCTGCAGGCTGACCTCCAAGTACAATCTGATGGAGCCGGCAGGATAGGCTTCGGGATTTATTTCTGGAAGCACTGGCCAGGAGCATGGCACTTGGAAGGAGTCACCAGGGACCTTACATTCCTGGAGCTTTTTCCAGTTGTAGTGGCTGTATTGATTTGTAACGGGCACTTCACCAATCATACTGTAGTATTTTGGTGTGACAACTTGGCCGTGGTTCATGTAGTAAATTCTTTAACCTCCGGTCCTCGAGGGTCATGGTCTTGGTACGGGACCTGGTATTGGCATGTTTGCACAATAACATCCTTTTTGTCGCTCGACACGTCTCAGGAATTGACAACAGCATAGCTGATGCCTTGTCTCAATTCCAGATGGTACGTTTTCGCGAGCTGGCGCCAGAGGCCCGGACGGACCCGGACCCTTTTCCACCGGGTATTTGGAACCTTGACAGCTAGACCTGCAGTACACCATCCAAGGATCCCTGGCACCCAGAACCCAGGCTGCCTACAGTAGGGCCTTTTGGGAGTTTCAAGAACTTAGGTCAGGAAAAGGCTGGGGACTTGGGTTTCCTATCACCGAAGTTGAAGCAATCCAATTTGCACAAACACTTAAGAATAGAGGCCTGACTGCAAGAACTATTGCCGGAAAACTCGCAGCATTCGCCTTTGTCAGTAGGCTGAAAGGTTTTCCGCCTCCTGATAACGTTTTTTTCCTGAAACACATGATGGAGTCATGGGCTAGAACACAGATAACACACCAGAGGAAAAGGGCCCCAATGACAACCCCAGTCCTACTGCAAATAATTGAGGCCCTCCCTGAAGTATGCTACGATGCATATGAAGTGCAGCTATTCACAGCAAACTATGTCATCATGTATTTTGGTGTTTTTAGAATTAGCGAACTGGTATGTAGATCTTCCAGGGATACTTCTGCAAGGGCCTTGGGAATAGAGGATTTGCAGGTGGCTGTAGATCGACTTCGGATTCATCTTAGATACCCAAAAACTGATCAGAAATGCCATGGCCACACAGTAGAACTTTTTGAAGTGGGCCAGCGAGTCATTTGCCCCGTGGAGCAAACAAAGCGGTATTTAAGTTTACGGACAAAAGTGCAGGGGGAATTGTTTATTCATCGCATTGGGACAGTGGTTACCTGTTACCAGGTCACAGGCAGCTATACTTCGAGTTACATTGGGGAAAATTGGGTTGCCCCCCCCCCTAGAATTTGGGTCTCATTCCTTTCGAATTCGGGCAGCAACCACGGTGGCCGCTGCAGGACTACCTGAAACGGCAATCAAGGCAGTGGGGAGATGGCGATCAGGGGCATACAAAAAATATGTACGCCCTTGCCAATCCTAATGAGTTGTTTTGTCTTCTCTCCTGTTAGGGGGCAGACCAACCGGGGCTGCACGCCGAACTATCTGGATCGTCGGCCACAGCCTCGTTCGGTGGGCAAAAGCAACGACATCAACATCCGTGTGGGGAGTGAATTTGGGCCTGGCCAACGATGCCCACATTAGATGGTTGGGTAGGAGTGGTTTGAACCAGCTATTGCCAATGTTGCAGGGATCAAGGGGTTTCTTGGCCCCAGATATATTAGTCATACATCTTGGAGAGAATGACCTATCAGTAAGGAAAGGGGTGGACCTAGTTATTAATATCAAACAGGACCTGTTAAAGATTAGGGAATGGTTTGGGGGAACTCGCTTAGTTTGGGTAGAATGGATCCCCAGACTTAGATGGGACCGGGCACGTAATCTGGGGTGAATAGATAAGGCCAGGTGGAATATAAATAGGGAAGTTGTTCAATGGTTACTAGGGTTAGGGGGATCTACCATTAGACATACGAGAATTAGGCACACAAGTCCGGAATTGTACCGGAAGGGCGAAGTGCATCTCTCAGACAAGGAGAATGAGATGTACTTAGCTGCAGTAGCAGGACATTTGGAAAAACTGTTGGCTATCTAGGTGGTGGGTGTCGGGGTGGTTTGGAGCGACCACCCCTTTGGTGGCAGGGGTCCAGTATGCCATGATAGGATTAATAGGTAAGTTAATAGGGTATTAAGAGTCATCTCCCTAAGAGATGGGGAGATGACACACAGTGTAATGCAGGGTACAGCATGCACTGGGGTCATCACCCTGGGAGTGATGTTGCAGCACGGTCTGCAGGGACATGCATTGTCCTCAGGCCTTGTGGACTCATCACTCCTTACTCGCACCCAGGGATGGGCTTGTTACCCACCTTTGGCCAGGATGACGTCAAGGGTGGGGAAGTTGGTTTAATGGACTGTTAACGGATGGCACATCCGGGCAGGACCTGTGTTAATAAGTTGTGTTAGTAACTTGGAATACTGGACCCAAATTGCGTGGTTCAATTTCCCACCAACCGTTATGATAACTGTTTTGAATAAATGAGTGCGGCCAGCATTTACACCAAGATCTGCCTCCGTGTCTTATTGGGGTTAGTCGACAAGCTGCTGTTGCTCCTCCTCTACCCCCACCCTTGCCTGCTTGTGACACCTTTGCTCCTCTAAACATCTTCATCCCTTCTCTCTTGATGCCCCTCATGCTTTAGTTGAAGAGGTTAACAATTTAAGAGCTGATTCCCCTAAAATTGGTGAACATCCTGTAGCAATTCTGCTTTATGCAGATGATGTGCTATTAATATCTCAAACGCAGAAAGGTCTGCAGAAATGTCTCGATAGATTGGATACATACTGTGCTGTCAATGACATGATAGTTAACCCAAAAAAGTTGTAAGTATAGATGGAGGGTTGGAGGGTCCTTGCTGCCACAAGTTTCAAAGGCAGTTTATTGTGTGTCGTTTTTTTTGCTACCTGTACCTGTTACTGGAATAATTATAGGAACAGCCCCATTTCTAAGGCTAAAAGTTCAACTGTGGGCTTATTAAAATTCTATAGAAGTGCTCAGAGCCCGAGTGTGCCTGTAGTTTTGGAGGTTTTTAGGGCTAAACCTCTGGCCCAACTTCTGTTTGGGGCAGATTTATGCTTTTCATTGAGGTGATAGAAAACAACTTTATTAGAGGTGTATTGGGGGTCTCAAAGGCTTACACTGATTCCTCTGTTGTGCTCAGAGACAGGGCTCCATTTGGTAGCTATTTCAGCTATGATCAGGGCCCTGGTGTGCTTGGAAAAAGTTCAATGCTTTGATCTGTCCCATTTAGCTCACCAATGCTGGGTAGAGCAATATAGCCATAAAGGTAGTAAGCAGTATTTAATTTTATTATTTATTTATTTATCTATTATAAAATTTGTATGCTGCCCCCTCCTGCTAAAAGCATATGGGGGGCAGCTAACAATATTTATTATTATTATTATTATTATTATTATTATTATTATTATTGTTGTTGTTATTGTTATTATTATTATTATTATTATTATTATTATTATTATTAAGCATTTATATAGCGCAAGCAATGTACCTGGCACTTTACAAAATAATTGAATAGACACGGTCCCCTGCCCTAGGGTTTACAATCGGAGAGATGGGGGGGAGGGGAGATGAAGGAAGGGGAACAGAGCGAGAAACATATTAAAACATAGTAAAAAACATTTTAAAACATAGTAAAAACAGATTAAAAACCAACAATAATACCATTAAAAGTCCCACAATAAAACAAATAACCCCCCTACCCTAACCCAACCCACTCACCCCATCTCCTTTGGGAAAGGCACGGTGGAACAGCCAGGTCCTACATTGTCTATGGAAAGAGGGGAGGTCAGTAGCCAGGCGGACCTCTGATGGGAGGGAGTTCCACAGCTGCAGCGCAGCCACAGAAAAGGCCCTCCACAAGGTTGACACCCGAGAAACCCGGGGGAACTCAAGGAGGGTGCACCCGACTGACCGCAGGGGCTGATCCAGGATCCGGACGGTGAGGCGGTCCTGCAGGTAGACGGGGCCCAGGCCATTTAGGGCTTTAAAGGTCAACACCAATACCTTGAATTGGGCCCGGAAGACTATCGGCAGCCAGTGCAGAGAGCGAAGCACCGGTGTAATATGCTTGCATCAGCCCATCCCCATTAGGAGTCGAACCACCGTGTTATGCACCAGCTGCAGTATCCGAACCAGCACCAAGGGTAGCCCCACATAGAGTGCATTACTGTAGCCCAATCTCAAAGTAATAAAAGCATGGACGATCATGGCCAGATCCAAGTCCAAGACAAACGGCTGAAGCCCACGCGGCAGAAGTAATTGGCGAAATGCCCCCTTCGCCACAGCCACCACCTGGACATCCAGGCAGAGCTGCGTGTCCAGGAGCACCCCCATACTCCAAACATGAGATACCAGGGCAGGACGGACCCCATCAATGATGGGGGCCTTCACTCCCCTGGCCTTCCCCACAACCATCACCTCCATCTTGTCAGGATTTAATCTCAGGAGGCTCACCCTCATCCAATCCACCACAGCCGTCAAACACTGGGTAACCACCGAGACTGCCAAGCCTGAGTCGGATGAAAAAGAGAGATAAAGCTGGGTGTCATGCCAAACTCTCTAACAAGCTCCCCCAAAGGCTGCATATACACATTGAACAAGAGAGGGGACAAGATAGAACCCTGCGGGACTCCACACGTGAGGCCCCGGGGAGAAGATGAAAAATCACCCGGGACCACACGTTGGATTGTCCAAACCAGGAAAGAGCAGAACCACTCAAGAACAGTCCTGCCAATCCCTGCCCGGTCCCGCAGCCGAGTCACCAACAACTCATGATCAACAGTATTAAAAGCAGCCAAGAGATCTAACAGGATCAACAAGGTCGAACGACCCCAGTCCAACTCACGGGAGAGGTTGTCGACCAAGGCCACAAGTGCAGTCTCAGCATCATATCCTGGATGAAAGCCAGACTGCGAGGGATCAAGAAAATGAATCTGGTCCAGATACTTCTGCAGCTGCTGGGCCACCACCCGTTCAATAACCTTCCCTAAAAAGGGAAGGTTAGAGACCGGCCAATAGCTGGCCAGGACGCCAATGTCCAATGATGGTTTCTTGAGCAGGGGCCACACCACAGCCTCCTTGAGACAGTCCGGCACCCTCCCCTTCCCAAGAGAGATGTTGACAATCCCCGCCAGCAACAGCCCTAATGTCTCCCAGCTGGCCTTCAACAGCCAGGATGGGCATGGATCTTGTTCACATAAGTGGCTCAAACAGTCCCAAGAGTATGGGTGGTGGAGAGAGATTGCGCTAGTCCTAAACAGGATTGTGCTTTTTTCCTCCTTTTGTTTGTCATTATCCCAGACTGCTATAGTCCCCACTCTACGACAAAGGGTGTTAGATATTTCAGGCCAGGAAGATTTGTCTAGTGCCACAGCTAATGGAATAGCACCCTGGTACCATCTGGTAAAGTCTACTTTTTCACTGGAACCCTATCTGATAAAAATAAAAAGCTTCCAATTATGTAGAATGCTAACCTTGGTGTGATTTCAATTATTGGAATCAGCTGTTACAATAGGCGGGGGAGACAATATTGATTATGCTTAAAGATGCTGTACTTGTTTAGTCATAGACAACTCTCATCTGCTCAAAGTATTGTTTTCTTTTAACTTCAAGAGAGCTGACTGTTATGAAATCAGTAATCACTGGCAATATTCTCCCTTTTGGTAGCACATGAAAGGAAGCATAAATGGTTCTAGAATGTATCCTATTTATAGCTCCTAACGTTTAGGATGAAGGGGAAGTTAGTTTAACCATGATTATGTGTCAGACTGCATTATTCCTTTACTTATATATTTTAAAATAGTTTTTACTGTTATATACTATGTAATCTGGATTATGGTGATAACTGAGGGTGCATTCAGATGTGCGTTTAAATCGCACAGCTGCGGCGGCAGCATCCTGTGGTTTAAAGCACCGTGCACTTTCGGGTTGGTGTGAATGCACCGAGTGCGCACATTTCAACCTAACGCGAACTGTTGGAGTGCGGTTTTAAAAGCTGCTCCGAGCAGCTTTCAAAACCGCACTCCAACAGTTCGCTATAGGCTGAAATGTGTGCGGTCAGTGCATTCACACCAACCTGGAAGTGCGCGGTGCTTTAAATCGCATGATGCCGCCGCCGCGGCTGTGCGATTTAAACGCATGTCTAAATTAGCCCTGACATCCATAATAAAATTGAATTGAATTAAATGAACAGTCTGAACCATTTGCTTATTTTTCCTAAGATCAAAGCAAACCCAAGAAGGCGGCCTTGGTCAAATGCAATAAATATGGAGTTCTTTTAGTTTGCACATTTTGCTTACCTTAGCTATGTCCTGATCAAACCAGCTGTTTGGCTCAAACTAAATTTGTTTCTTATTCACAAGTGCAATTTGCCACAACAGCTGGTTTAAAATTCCCAGGATCATATTCCAATTAACTGAATCATCACAGTCAATTTTCTTCCCCCTTTGGAAAACAGATTCATGAATAGTTGAAAGGATCTGCTAGTCACAAACCTAGGCTGAGGAAGATCCAGAGCAGATGGCTTGATTGTGTTGCTAGCACCAGATCAGCAATATTGAGCTGAAGGCCTTTTTGAAACAGGCTGGCAGTGCGGAGGGGAAGGGTGGAGGCCGGGGTGGGTAGACAGTGTGTGGACAGCCTGTTACATGGACACCCACCCACCTCCACCAATCTGCAATCTCCATGAATGGAGCATCCGCCATTGGCGCCCGTTGCTACATGCATGGGCAATGGGTGGAGGTGGTAGAATGCAGGAGCACAGATGCATGCCCACCTGCCCACTGCAGCAGTCGCACAGACACACCACCCACCGCCCACCCACCTGCACATGTGGGGGGGGGACACGTCTGTGCAAAAAGGGCCTAAGAGCTCATTCATTCCCTAACAATTTTACTACAGCTGATTGGCTATCACAGTCAATGAAAATGAATTAATAAGCCAATGACATTTGTTTGATTTCATTCATTTTCATTTTATTTATTTGTTCTTTTATTAAAAATAATAATTAAAAAGTGCCAAATGGCCAGTAGGGCCATTCTACGCATACACACCCTTTCCCAAAATTCCACCAACGCTGTCAGCACCATTATAGAAAAGGGCCACACATGGGCAGAATGGCCCCGACAGTCATTTTGCACATGCACAGTTGTTGTGATGATGACGATGACGACGGCAATGACGACGGTGACGGCGGCGACAGCGATGACGATGATTGATTGATTGATTGGTTGATTATTTTTAATAAAAGAAAAGAAAAATAAATGAAAACAGTAGAGGTTTTTTTATAAAAAACCCTGAAAATGAAGGGGGTTTTGGAGATGAAAAAACCCCAATCAACAAAAATGATGTGCCTTCTGCACACCCCTGGAAACCAGATGTCGTTAGTTCACGTGCACAGACTGGACTTGTTCAACTATTTCCAAGTTACACAATAGGTAAGTTCAGATTGTAACCAAGTGAGGAAGCTCCTGAAGTCATTCATAATAACCCTCTCCCCTAGCCTTGTCATTCTCTCTTTTCCAGGACATTTATTTATTTATTTTATTTATTTATTTAATATATTTATATCCCGCCACTCCTGCAAACAGCTCAGGCAGCTAACAAATGTCCATTAAAACCATTTAAAAATATTAAAACAATCATAAAAATCTTACAAAAACAGGGAGGACAGAAATGTACAAAAAAATAATAAGGAAGGGTAGGGTGATAAAAACCCTTTAGCCCACCCTCCCACCCTCCCCAAAGGCCGGGGCAAACAGCAAGGTTTTACAAATTCGCCGGAATGTTAAAAGGCTCGGGGCCAGGCAAGCTTCCTCCGGGAGGGAATTCCAAAGGCGCGGCGCGGCCACCGAGAATGCCCTCTCCATTGTGGCCCCCCGCTTAACACGGGGGACCTCCAAGAAGGCACCCCCGGCAGACTGAAAGAGCCGCTCTGGGGCGCGGAGGGTGAGGCGATCCCTGAGATATGAGGGGCTGAGACCGTGAAGGGCCTTATAAATCAATACCAACACTTTGAGCCTGGCTCAGCACGCTATTGGCAGTCAGTGCAGAGCCCAGAGCACAGGTGTTATGTGGTCCCGGCGACCCATCCCCGAAAGGAGGTGGGCCGCCACATTCTGCACTAGCTGCAGTCTCCAAACCAGGAACAAGGGCATCCCCACATAGAACGCGTTGCAGTAGTCCAGCCTCGAGGTGATGAAGGCATGGACGAGGGAGGTCAGGTCCGGGCCAGAGACATACGGACACAACCTCCACACCAGATACAGCTGGCGGAAGTCAGCCTTCACTACCCCCTCTACCTGCTGCTCCAGATGGAGATCCGCATGCAGCACAACCCCCAGACTCCAGACCTGTTGAGCTACAGGAGGGCAAACCCCCCCAATTAGGGGGGCCAACACCTCCCTCGCTCTCCTCACCACCATCACCTCCGTCTTATTGGGGTTGAGCTTCGATCTGCTCTGCCACATCCATTCTGCCACGGCCCCCAAACACTGGGATAGCAACGAGACGGCAGGGTCTGGGTCAGCTGAAAAAGAGAGGTACAGCTGAGTATCATGCTGGTAAATAACACATACAGGGTTTCATTCATTTCTGGAGTAGTCTGTTATGACAGTGACTTTTCAGTAGGGATGTGCAAACGTGGTTTGGAAGTTCAGAGTTCGGCCCAAACTCGGCCTATTCGGACGACCGAACCAAACTTCCAAACCGAATGCTTGAACTTCCGAACAGTTCGTAAAAGTTCGAATGAGTTTGGATGAGTTCAGGGGTGGGAAAAACATGACTGGAAGGGAGAGGCAGCTGAGGAGAAGACTTCCTGGCACCAGGGGGGGGGACACCAAGGGTGGTTTCAGGGCCAAAAATACCAATACTGAAAAAAATTCAGTTTCGGTTTCGGTACCAATAGCACTTTTAAAAATGTTCAGCTGAGTTCAGCCGAACCAAACAGCCAAACCTGAACTCGGGTTTTGAACCGAACGACCGAACATCTAAACAGCGTTCTGTTTGCCCATCCTTACTTTTCAGTAAGGCATGCATGAGAGAGAAAAACATTTCCCTCCTAAACTCGAATGTGCATAAAGTGATTAAATATTAATAAAGCAAATTACATTGTTTTGGCAAATGCTAGTGAGACATAATGAAAGCTGAAAATATTCAATATGCAAACATGTGGTTACCTTAATTTACAATGAAACCTGAAAAATCTATTGGTTCTGATTCATCATAAAGATTTGATTCTATAGCAGTGTCTTACAGCAGCCTGTCCTTAGACCAGCAACCCCACAGCAGCCTCAACCACTCGGAAAATGCAGCACAACCCCAGAGTGCCTTCCTCAGCCCCCACCATCCCAGCTACCTGCCACATGTGGCCCTGGCATCCCACCCCTCCCAGATCCCAGCAAACAGGTTCCCAGATACCCTATGCCTTATCATCTTGACAATTCTGGTACATTCCTGTGAGTTCAGACCAGCCACTCTACAGGTTTCTTGTTCTCATAAACATGATCAATCCAGTATATTATTTAATCTGGTGAAAATGCTGTGCAGTAACTACTACCTCCCTGGTCCTCCATTGGCATTTTCTTGAGCAGGGGGGTGGAGAAGCCCATCAGGATAGTATGTGGGTCTATCTGTGTGCTCACGCACCAGGAGTAAGGACCCCTATCATCATAGGGCGCAGAGCTGAACTGTAGGGAAGAGGGCTCGCATTCTCGCTTCGTGCACACGGAAGGGGAGGCAAGGAAGATCTGTGAGGGGGTGCAGGATCCACAGGGAAGGAGACCAGGTGCAGAGGGGGGAGGCTTGTGGGGCTCACACACTCGGGGGGAAAGGAGAGGTATGGACCCCAGGGGAAAGGGGCGGGAGCACCCACACGAGCCCGCAGGCTCCCTCAATCACTTACTCATCAGAAGGAGTCACGGGAGGCAGGGAGTCCACCCAGTAAGCAAACACACTGGAAGCTCAAAAATACACAAAGGAGGAAAGGTCTGAATAGGGCAGGGAAGGACAACACACGCGAGTGATCCAAAGTCAAACAGTCACAAAAGCAGACACTTATCTCTCAAAGGGGGCCAGTCTCTCCAGGCATTCTTACTCTGTTCACCGGTGCTGCTTTTTCTCCAGCACCAGCATTTAAGGTACTAGCTCCCCGTTGCAGCGCTCCGCGCGCCTACAGACACGCACAGGGGGCGGAGCTCCGTGACATTCTGGGAGGCTCTAGGGCTGCCCAGCGTGTTTCCGTTGTCCTCGGTGCTTCCAGAGGGGGGAGGTTGCGTCGGCATCCCTTTGGCTTCCTTGGAGGCAAGGGGGGCGGGGCCTCTCAGGGTCCGAGACAGCCGCCGGGTTGAGAAGCGGCTGCGGTGGCTGACAGGGTGGATAGTTTGGAATCGGCACTGGTGCAGAAGATGGAATGTGTCTCCTTGTCTTGCCCCCAGCCACAACCCCACATGAGATTGCACACGAATTCCACATGCATTGTGGACCCCGCAGGTTTGTGGGACCTGGTGCAGTTACCTCTGCTGCATCTATGGTAGCTATGTCCTGGGCAGAGGCACTGTACAAGGGACACCCAGGAAAGAGGAAGTACTGAGGTTGACTGGGACAGCAGAGGACTGTGTGAAGACATAAAAAGAGGAATCACCCTATACCACTACACATGAGCATGCCCCATGAAGAAGTATCCCAAGTTCCTTATCCTTGCTATAATGACTAGGGCTGAAATGAGAATAAAGTTGTTTCTCGTTCAAGTCTCGTGAGAACTGAGAATCATTACTGAGATCTTGGGATGATATTGGTAATGGTTCAAGATTTCAGTGAGAATCTCATCCAAATTTACCATGTAATATAATAATTCATTTATTTGTACTAGCCTTAGCCATGACAAAACAGATTACAACTACAAAGCAAACAACAAAAACAAAAGGTAATATAAATACAAAAATAGCTACATAGAGCAATAATATTATAAACTGATACACAGATTCAGCAACAAACTGCATTTGAACATTGCCACAGACCCACACCCTAGGTTAATCAAAATTTTGCTCTTATAACCTCGGCTCTAAAAGCAAATTTTGCAACAGCCGAGGAGACCACAGAAGAGGCAGTATAATAAAAGACTCAGAAAGGGTCTGGCATCGTCATACACTAGCTGCTGCCATAAATCGGCACGGACAATTGCATATAAAGAACAATACAAAAAGTAATGCGGAAGGTCCTCAACCTCACCCTCCCCACATGAGCAGAGCCGAAGAACATATGGAAGTCCGCTATACCTGCCCAATGTCACAGCTGACCGAAAAAATTGAAATCTAAGAACTGAAAAAGATTGCCTCAGACGAAAATCAGAGATCTCCTTCAGATAGTTACACCCCTCCTTTGGGGGGAAAAAGAATTGGAACAGAGGGGCAGAGTGAACACTACAAGCACGACTCCTTAGGTTTTGCAAATCAGTATCTAAAGTTCTTTCTCGTAGCATTTGAGCTCCCATTTTATAAAAAATTACTGTCAGGAAGGAGAGAGGCAAGCCCAGCTCACACAGGTGCTGTTTGACATAATCAATCCAGGGGAAACCGGGGGTATTAAGTTTGCTCTCAAAACACTTATATAGGATCTTACCAGGGGGGCTATGGGCAAATTTCAGAGCGTATTCAAGATACAATTCTTGACTGTTGCCTCAATAGAGGAATGACCAGATTCCAAATTAATGAGAGCGGCAGGGGTACCCTGAGAAACCCCAAAAAAATTTCTCAGAAAAGAGTTTTTTTATAGGTTCCAGAATACCCTGGGCATCAGCCTGATTGCCCCAAACCTGAGCACCATATAGTAACTTTGCTAGCACTTTTCTCTCATACACCAAACAAACAGGTGAAACCAGCCGGCCACCTTTAGAAAAGAAGAATCTTAATATCATCTGAGTGCCAATCTTGACCTCCACTTTGGCTGAGCGAATGTGAGAGGACTAAGACCCATTAAAGGCAAAAACCAAACCAAGGTATTTAAATGTACGGACCTGCATAATCCGATGGCCATTCAGAAACCAGGGATAGGCTTTATAATGCTTTGTGCCAGAATCTTAGTTTTACTATAGTTAATCCAGAGTCGCTGCTGATGGCAATCTTTTCCAAAATCGGCAAGCAATCTTATCAAACCCAACTTAGCGGTGGATAGGAGCACCGTGTCATCCGCATACATCAGAATTGGGATGCGACGATCCCCAACCTTGGGGGCCAGGTATTCCTCCTTGTCCCTACAGTTCAGAATCAGCTGATTTACATAAAGGTTTAAAAGAAGAGGGGCAAGGAGGCACCCTTGTTGCACGCCTCTCATTGTGTGAACCGATAGTTAAGTTACCCTGCAGATTTACCCGAACCGGCAGATTAGTGTCTGTATACAAAGATTTTATTAAAGAGAGTAATCTAGCTTCAATCCCCATACTCTCCATTTTTTCCCAAAGGGCATTACGATCTATAAGGTCGAAGGCAGAGGAGAAATCAATAAAGGCAGAATACAGACACAACGCTCTACTCTGGCACTGATGGATAAAATGGTTAAGTATAAAACAATGATCCATAGTGCTTCTACCGGGTTGGAAGCCAGCCTGCTCCTCTGCCAAAAGACCCTGGTCAGTTACCCAACTCATAAGACGATCCAGCAATAATTTTGAATATAATTTGGAGATAATGGGGAGGAGGCTGATAGGCCTATAATTTTGCGGATCAGTTTTATCACCTTTCTTGTAAATCGGGACTATTATACTAGATTTCCAACAGTCTGGTATAATTCCAGTATTGTTTATTAGAGAAAAAAGGTTTGCCAGGGTGCTAAGTCACCACTGGGGGTTTGCCTTAAACACTTCTGTAGGGAGAAAATCACTCCCAGGGGTCTTTCCATTTTTTAAGCCAGCAATGGCTTCCTCTACCTCAAATTCAGTTACCCTGTCCCACAGTGGCTCATTGGATAAACGTTCGGAGCAATGAACAGCTAGAACCGCGCTACTATCATTAAATATAGCAGTAAAATGATTAACCCAAAGTAACTCAGGGATCTGAGGAGTCTGCAATAACGAGCCGCTTTTCAGCACACCATTTACCAGTTTCCAAAAAACTCTGCTGTTATTTATATCCAGAGTTTTTAACAGTTTTCTCCAATAGGCCCGGGCAAACTCATATTTTTTCCCATTTATAAAGTTCTTATATTCTGCCTACAATGACCTATATGCAACCATCAAATCTCTGGAATATGTTCTCTTTAGCAATCTAGCTTCCCTTCTCAAACTTGTCCGCCTGTCCTCACATTCTGAATCCCCTGAGAGTGAGAATCAACTAAAGCACACGAAGTCGATCTAACTAGCAGGGGGAGTACTTTCTCAGTGATAGATTTTACTGCCTTAATGACCTGACACACATTTCGTGCCTCGGACATTGTTAGTCTAAGGGCAACCAACTCATGGGATTCAAGACAGGAGGTCACTTGATGGTCAATCGTTTCTGACCACTTTACCCTACATAACCCAGATTTGATTTGGGTCGGTAGAATCGTTTTAGGTCAGGCATGAGGAGAGGGCAGCAAGTATGCAAGAGATAGAGCTAAAGGGAAATGATCACTCTCAGTTCTAGGGTGAATAAGAAAGGATTCAACATGATCGAACAGGTAAGATGACAAACCCCCTGGGAGTTACAGAAGGTAAAAGCACCGCGATAATTGCCCAGTGTATTAACATTAAGAATACATAAAGAATTGTCAAGAATAAATTTATACAGAAGTCTACCTAATCTATTAACTTTGCCATCCATGGAGACTCTGGCACCATTTGGATCCTGGCCATCTTCAGACATATGATGTAACTTCAGCGCGCCCAGGATTTGTCCCACATTTTGCCCAATATGGGCATTAAAGTCACCCATAAATAAACTCGAGGTCTCCGGGTATTTCATTGAGTTTTTGGAATATAAGGATAGAAAAGTCTGCCATATAGAATTACCCTTTTCCCCTGGTGGAATATAGATGTTATATATTAGCATACTTCCTTTGTGGGGAGATAATAATCTCCCTGCATGCAACCAAGAACCATTCACATCAAAACTTTCAAATGATAGGCCCAAACTTGAATGCAAAAGGATTCAAAGCCCCCCACATTGACCTCCCCTGATTCCCCCGGGGGTAAGAAGCCGAATTTACCCAGGTTAAGTAACCCTCCAATTTGATGGTATCTACATTGACCTCCCAGGACTCCTGCAGGCAAATCAGGTCAATTTTATTTAAGAATAACAAAAAATCCTTATCAGAAGTCTTGGAGTGCCAGCCCGCTATGTTCCAAGAAATAATTTTGATAGCGGGCTCATTTGGGGTCAGACTAGGTAAATACGGGGTCTGAGCCTGTCCTATCCCCTCCTGTAAACCCTAGTCTCCCTCGAAGGGATCCTCTGGACCCACCCTCCCAGACACTCTATTTACCAAGGTAAAAGCCTCAGAGATTGGCCATCCCAAAGCCATCCTGTCAGGGAGGGAATCCTTAACATCGGCTTGAATAGTTTTAGCCTTTGGCGTACTATTGTTATATACTTGCTCCCCTCCTAATAGGCAGGATGTACCTTCACACAAAAGTGACAAAGCCGCCTGTTCTCTCCTAGCAGAAAACTGCAGAGAATTTGATTTAATACAGTCCAGGGAGGCCATGGGTGCTGTCAAAGTCTGGTTTGCAACATTCATGGCAGCTTGGATAGGCAAAATTGCCTCACTCAAAGGTCTTATTAAATCAACAGCATTACTGCTTTTAGGAGTGAATAGTTTTGCTGCTGAAATTTCTCCCCCTCCGGCAGTACGTGCCGTCGTATTCCTTTCACCTCCTAAAGCCTCCACCTCAATTAAAGCTGAACCATCCCTCTGAAAGCAGCTAGGCAAATCAGTGCTCCCTCCATTTAAATAAGATGGATTAGAAGCCACAGATTTTCCCAGATGGTAGGGATGGGCGAACAGATTGCAGTTCGGGTTCGTCCGTTTGGTTCGGCTGCGTTTGGTTCGTCCGTTTGGTTCGGCCATTCGGTTCGGCTGCGTTTGGTTCGTCCGTTCGGTTTGGCAGTTCGGTTAGTTCGCTGGGTCCGGGTTCGGCCGTTCGGTTCAGCCGTTCGGTTCGGCCATTCGGCCGTTCGGTTAGGCCGTTCGGGAAATGTTATGGGTGGTTTTTTTGTTTTTTATATGGTTTTTTGGTTTTTTATTGGGTTTTATATGGTTTTCTTTTGTTTTTTATTTGGTTTTTTTGTTTTTATATGGGTTTTTAAAAAAAATAAAAAATCTAATATTATATATATATATACACTAAATCTAACTGCTATTAACTATTCTAAATGCTATGAACTAAATAGATTATCTAATAAGTACACAGGCCTACTCCTACAAACACTAAAACTAAATCACTAACACTATCTCTATCACTAAGCTAGCTCCTACAGCTACTATCCCTAATCTATCTATCTATCTATCTATCTATCTATCTATCTATCTATGGGATGAGGGGGAATCACAAACACAAGGTTTCAGTTTAAGGTTTAAGTTTCATTTCAGTACAAAACTGAAATGAACCTTAAAGCAATCTAATAATCCTACTCAACGCCTGCTGTTCAGGAACAGTGACTACTCAGAAGGTGTTGGGAAAGGGGGAGGCAGATAGTTTCATTTCTTGCAAGCCTCTCCACCCCTGGTGCCTGGAAGTCTGCTCCTTAGTGACTAGTACTACCCCTCCCTGTCACGTTTGACCTTACACTGAACCTTTTTTTTGCCACCCGAACTCACCCGAACACGATCCAAACTGACCAAACTGTTTGGTCATTTCGACATTCGGAATTGAGTTCAGTTCGGCCTGTTTGTGTTCGGAAGTTCGGTTCGGTTTGGTCGTCCGAACAGGCCGAGTTCGGGCTGAACTCCAAACTTCCGATCCATGTTCGCCCATCCCTACCAGATGGTGCTTCACACTGGGCACAGACCAGATATGAAGTGATTCACATAGAAGAGACATACGCTTCAGAATTAAACCTTGCTCTTCCACAAACGGGCCCTGAGCATTTTTGTTTATACAAAAGTTATGTGACTCAGATTTTGCTTGAATCTCCATTAAATCTAAGGATGTTGGAGCATCAGCTGCTGGGATCCCCAACGCTGAAACCTTCCCAGTTGGCTGACGCATTTCAGTACATGCAACTCTGGGAAGCACCACTGGAGTAAAGGTTTACCAAATTTATGTGAGACTGCATTGAATTCGGACCATTTTTCCCAACCCCCTCATAGACTGCAGATACATACACCCTGCTTGACTCCAACAGGGGGGCTTTTGCCAAAATCTTAGAGGCTAGGGAGGGCACCCTGAATTCCACCAAGACTGCAGTGCGATCCTGCCTTTTAGGGAGTAAGGCTACCGCACTTATGTCTCTGCTAGTAATAGGCATATGGAGAAGAAATCTCAGATGCTCTGCCAAATCAGAGGATGTATCCCATGCGGGTATGTAATCACCAACCACCAGTAGTGCTGTAAAGACTAACTTATTAAGAGCAAGAGCACAGTTAGCAGAGTTTGGGGGGCCAACAGCTCCAGAGGTTATAGCCCAATCCAAACTTACTACAGGTGGCCAGTTCGAAGCAGGGGGAGATTGTCTTGGAATTGAAGGGCCAGTCTCCCCTGCAGTGGTCACCAAATTCTTATTTGGGAGCCTAGGGTATCACCCTTTGACCGAGTCAGACAGGGAGTCCACCTTAAGGGATAGAGCATGAAACTGAGTAAATAAAGATTTCACTGTTAGAGTAGTAAGCTGGACATGCTCCGCTAAGATTGCTGATACCGGAACTTCCCCAATGGGGTCAGTATGGTTCCACATCGAGCCTTTTTTCACAGGCTGTGGGGCTGGGGGAGAAGAAAAATCCACCCCATCCCCAAACATCCTATGTCTCGTCGTACAAGGTCTTTCAGAAGGGGTAATAGGGGAGCCTACAGTACCAGATCCAGACATAGGTTGATTACTCACAGTCTGTTGGCCCTGAGAGAGAAAGGCATCAATCTTTCTTTGTTTCACTGGCGACTGTTCACAAACTACAGGGGGGTGCCCCCTTTTAGGGAGAGCACCACTGGTAGCCATACAGAGTACAAACCAAACAACGACAATAATTGGTGGCCTCGCTCCTCGACGCTCCAAGGGTGCTTGGGTGCGCACCTACGGCGCAGCCAAAGGCTGCCACCTGCCTTTTCACTCTGCTCCGCTGCTCCTCGGGACGCCGGCTCCACCCCCGAACTTCAGCACGGCTTGAGGATACAGGTAGGCACTCCAGTAAATCCCCCAACTCGCACCAGCTGGGCTTAGTGGCTACCTCTCAATCCCCTGCTGTCTGTCCTCAGCTGAGTCAGGTGTCTCATCTCAGCACCAGGGTTGGAAGCTTGCTTCCAGCAAGAAAGGCTGTCTCTGGGTTCCAAGAACTAACTGGCTTGGCAGCCAGTCTACAGTCTAGGTCAAGCCTCTGCCTCTCACAAGCTTTGAGAGGCAAACTTCCCCCTGGTAACTGCCCAAATTTACTATGTACCATTTACCATGATTTACCATGTACCGTATATCAATTTACCATGTATCGCTTACTGTGTACTGCGTATATGTACTGCGTACTGTGCATGCATAAAATGACAGCCACAGCTATTCTGCGCATGCCTAGTCCTCTTCCAAGATGGCACTGGTATTGTTGCCAACATTTTTTAAAAGGGCAGCCATTTTGCACATGTGCATTACAAGGATGAGTGTGGTATATGGTAAGTGGTACATGGTAAATCAGCATATGGTACATGGTAAATCGAGAAAAATTCTTCACTGAGAAAATGTCAAGAACTGGGGTTTTTCTCAATTATCAATTCTCACTAAAAATGAGTTGAGAACTGTGTTTCTCAATGAGAATCGAGAGAAAATCAAGATCAAGTTTCAGCCCTAACTATTACCTCTATGCTCATGGGAATACAGGGAAGACTAAAGTGAGTTAGGAGGTACTTACCTTCAGAAAAGCACCTGTGTGAATGAGGCCAAGATGTTTGAAGCCCTCCCTCCCCTTCTCCACCCCCACCCCCACCTGTGTCAGGACTCATCGTCAGGAACAAGGGATGGGGCGAGAAAGAAGGGGGTTCCCCAGAGGCCCCCAAAAGAAACACCCCCACCTGTAGAAGCGGACCGATCCCCGCGGCCACCAGCAACGCAGCAAGCACAAGCCCCGCTGCATAGGAGAGAGCCCCTGTCGGGAGGGGTAGCCCCGCCCCCGTCGCAACCAATGCCGCGGGCAGAAGCCTCCCCGTGGCAACAGGAGAACGCACCGATGGGAGACCCCGCCCCCCTCCGACGCAGCGCGCGCATAGCAGCGCGGCGTACGGAGTAGGGGGTGGGGTTTCCAGACGATTGCCAGCTGAGAGCTTTAAAAGCACCGGCGGGGTAGCCATTCCCCGCCGGTAATCGTGAGAGAAGCTGGCCCCTGGACCTTGTCTTCGGTGAAAGCTAAGTGTGCTTGATCTTGTGATTGTTTATTGACTGACCTCGTGTGATTCCCCCTCTCTGTTGTTCTTGCTCCCCCTTTGAACTCGTTATTGCTGGTTGTGAACTGTGTGCCCTTCACTTCCTGTTGACCCTCCCTTCCCCCCATCGTAGAGTTAGACCTACCTCCACCCATGCCCCCCTCCTGGGACTCTCGAGCTCCCCCTCCTTGGGAACCCCCTCCTTCCCCGGACCTCCCATTACCCCCCTCCCCTTTCCTGTTCCCCCTATTCCCTGTGCTGCACTCCGACCCCGCTCCCGCTCTCCTCGCACCCTGGTCACCCCTCCCTCCACTCGAACTACACCAGGGTTTGGGACCCCTTCCCTGTTCCCCGGTTGGGGGTGTCTGCGTGCAAGGCTGACTCCCCTTCTGCCCTCCTCTGCTCTGGTTGGCAATATCTCTCTCCACCCCTGTGATGATAAGGGTTGCCTCGTAGATCTCGAGGAAATCCCACCTTATATCCTGAGGGGACTTCCGGGAGCCTACCACGCCTCTTGGAGAGAGATTGCCTCCCGTCCCCGCCCCCTTGCTAGGGGGCTGCTCCCCCTCCGCTATTTACCCCATCCTCTCCTCTCTCCCCCCTATTACCCTTACAACCTGACTGTTCACTTCACATCCATCTGTTACCCAATGGTCATATCTGTATGGAGAAAATATCTGATGATTGGCTCCTACAGGAGCTATAGAATGATTCTTTAACAGCCAATCATCAGAAGCAGTAGTTGAGCAGACAGCTCTGAGTAGGGTTACCACCTATGCAAATTTTTAAGGAACACTTATGAAAAATACATGTTGCAGACCCTGCAACATGTATTTTTTCGTAAGTGTTCCTTAAAAATTTGCATAGGTGCCAACCCTAGCTCTGAGAACATGCTCAGACCACCTGCCCCTTTCCAAAATGGCACATATGCTGCCAGCACCATTTTGGAAAAGGACTGCACATGTGCACAACGGCCCCAGTGGCCATTTTGAGCATGCACAGTGATTGATTGATTTATTTTGCCTCCTCCTCAGAGGATTCCCTCTTCCCCTGCAGAAAATACGAGTGGCAAGACTCAGTGGCCGGAGAAGTCCCCCGGACTTGGAGAGACAGTCAGGTGAGTAAAAGAGGCTTTTTTTTTTTTTGCAAGTGCAGAGGTAGGGTTGTCATTGAGATTCTCATGTTGTTTGCAAGACCAAGCCAAGACTCTGATTCTTGTCGAGAAAAGCAAGAATACCAAGATTGAGTTTCAGCCCTACATTCCATCCGGCTCCCCGTCATATCATACACTCCTAAGGGCCTCACAACCATCATTCTACCCAACTACTCCCTTGCCTTTTCAGCCACTCCTGGTGGTCTCTTATGTGTCATTCTACCCAACTCCCAGTCATTTCAGCTGTTCCCAGGAGCCTCTTGCCCTTCATACCACCCAACCACTCACATCTGTTTAGCTGCTCCTTGTGGCCTATTACATGTCACTCCACCCAGCTCCCTGTCTACCCCCAGTGTCCTTGTGCCTGTCATCAGGGGCGGCTGGCCCCCAAGTGAATTTGGGGCAGTGCCCCCCTAGTGACATGGGGGACCCCGCCGCTGCTTTTTAAAAAAAACAACAACAAAAAACCCGCACATCCACTTCTGACAGCAGCAGCAGTCTCTGACTTCAGAGGCTGCTGCTGCTGTCAGTGATCTTTGTCTCCCTTCCAGGACCCACTCTTAGAGCCGCTCTGAGAGTGGGTCCTGAAAGGGACAAAAAGGCTCAGCTGCTCAGCTGCCCAAACCACATTTTCTATTGAAAATACAATTTGGGCGGCTGAGCCGCTCAGTCCACAGCACGCATAGGGCGTGCTGTGAAGGGAGGGGCTAGAATTTTCCATTGTGCCTAATGGGTGCAATGGAACTTCTCACCTGGGCACTTGATGCAAACGCCCAGGTGAGAAGCTTTGGGCTGGGCGGCTGAGGCAGGGACCAGCGCTCATGCGCATTGCTCCTGGTCCCTGCCTCAGCCACACATG
>QEPC01004255.1:1641619-1660810 GCA_003113815.1 Sphenodon punctatus | reverse complement strand
CCCCCCCCCCCCCGCCCATTCATTGTGACCTGCTGTCTGTGTGTTGTGGGCTCTGCAGTTTGTTGACTTCCTTTTTGGAATGTGGTGCCCTTACAAAGGGTAGATGTTTTTCTTACTTTGCATGACTATAGAGTTCACTTAGTTACATTTTTTAATTGCCAAGGCTTTAGAAACCCTTGTCGTTTTGTTGACCAGTTGTAATGACTTTGCCTGATAATAAAATGAAATGTGCACTGAAGCTTTTGGATGTTTGAGTGAACTGTTCAATCCCATCATCTATGAGAGGCAGTCAAGCAATAACTTTGTATACACAGGCCTCCGGAACCTGAGTCAAGACAGGGTGATTTCAGACGTTACGTTTGCAGCATTCACCACAGTAAACCTCAGTCAAACACGGGTGGTGGTGAAAGAACCATGCATGTCTGTTGGCCCTCTTCCAGATGTTCACCACAGTCAAACACGGGCTGGGGTGAACCTAACCACGCTTCGTGAGGTCGGGGCGGGAGGAGGTCGAGAAGTATGGTGAATGCTCACCATGGCAGGGGTGAATGAAAAGTAACATCTGAAGGGAAAACTGAGGCCGCAGTGGAAGGAAATGACTACAGGCCATGGTGATGGCACGCAGCATTGCTTCTAGGCAACTAACAACAAGTGGCACATGGATAATTAAAGGGCAGGCAGCAGTAGGGGAATGTGGCGGAGCAGTCGATGGAGAGGAGGGTGGAGGAAACAGAGCAGAGGATGGAGTGAGAGGGTGAGGAGGAGGTGCAGCAGCAGCAGGAGGGGAACCCGGCCCAGCGGGGAACACCCAGCATCACACGGGGCCACCCTGGAAGAAGGCAGGGGGTGCATCTGGGAGCGGGTGGGTCAGAGCCAGGGAGAGGAGGGGCACAGGACGGAGGGAGGAAGGGGCATGGGAGGGAGGGATCACATTCGCCAGGAGCCTATCCAACAGCCCCCATTGTTCCCCCAAACAGACCAGCAAGAGGGCACACGCCCCGGAGGAAGCCGAGGCCGGAGGGAGCCAGGGCCAGGTGGCAGCCGCGGAGGAGAAAGAGGCTGCAGAGGGGCCGGCACCCAGGTGGCAGTACCAAATTGGGGGGTCAGTGGGGGCTCCAGGAGACCCACGACCTCATTACCATCTGGGCGACACCCAAGATGCAGGGCGAGCTGGCAGTCAATGCCAGGAATGAACAGGTGTTCGCCCAGATAGCCACGGAGATCCCGGAGACCGGACATGACAGAACACCCACACGGTGCCGGACAAAAATAAAAGAACTGAAAATGGGATTCAAGGACATCATGGACAACAACCGGCGCTCTGGGTGAGCGACACGTACCTCCCCCTACATGGACGTGCTGAGCCGGGTGCTGCACTGCAAGGGCTCCATAGTGGCCCAGCACCTGGTAGAAGGGGGTGCCTGGGAGGAGCGGCCCACAGAGGAGGAGCCCCACCTTGCAGTCGGAGATCCTCGAGCAAGCCACAGCACAAGGCAGCGACACAACGGTGGAGATGCCAGGGACCTCGGGCACACGCAGCCGACACCCCCCAGCCCTACCTCCGGTGAGGGCACACATGCCCCAGCGGACTCCAAGGACATGGAGGGGGAGGATGAGACCATGACTCTCACGGGCTGCTGACCCAGAGACCAGGCAGACACCAGCCCCAGCGACCACCCAGCCTCAGAGGGAATGGACACCGAGGGAGCAGGTAAGGGCAGGTAAGGGCACACACATGGACTCCAATGGGAGTGGGGGCCAAGGCAGTGTCAGGGGCTGGAAGGCATCCATCACCCACAGTCCCAAAGGCAGGGAGGTGGCACGGGTAGAGGGAGCAGCGCAGCAAGTGGGTGGTGCCAATGCCGGGGTGAAGGACCTTGCAGAGCACGGACACGGTAGGGGGGGATGGGGAACGGCACCCCACATGATGAACTGACCCCTATATCACTCCACAGAGCCACACCGAGCATGGGAGGGCCTTGACCGGGGGTTGCCAGTACCGCCGGCCCAGAGGATGCGGGAATATCGAGCGCGGGCGCACAGGCGGAGGAATAACCTTGCGCAGGAGATAGTGGCAACCAGCACATGCCAGATGGAGGAGATGCTGGTGGCTGTAAACCAGCTGGAGGAGGGGACAATGAGGGCACTGCAACAGGTGGAGGGGAGGGACCGGGCGCTGGTGGCGGAGATGAGGAAGGACTCGAGGCTGCTGAGGTGGGAAATGAACCGCCAACTGGTGGCACTCCAGGCCCACTCAGACTGGCAAGACCGCCGGGCTGTGGACCATGGCTGCAAACTGGACCGCTCACTCGAGCAGGGCACATCCCTGCTCCTGCAGGCAGGGGCCCTGAGTGCCTTCATCATGGCAGCATCCCTGCTGGGTGCCGTGCCAGCACCTGGACACATGCCCCCTACACCCCTACTGGCTGCACCACTGGCTCTGCCAGTGGCGCAACCCCCGCCACCCCAACAGCATCAGGGACCTTGGATCTGGGGACCTGTTCCCCCACATCAGAGATGCCAGCAGCCGGTTCGCCAGACCCTGATACGGCAGCAGGCGGCGCAGGGGGAGGGGCAGGGGCCCCTCAGGGGTGGTGGGCAGGGGTTAGGGGCAGGCCTCCTGGCCCAGTTGGCTGACAGCACCTCCTCCACCACCTCGGTCGAGGGGGGGTCGGTAGCCTCGGCCATCCCAGTTGGCCAGGGGAGGGGCCGGTAAAGGGGCACTATTATTATTATTATTATTATTATTATTATTAACAAACATTTATATAGTGCCAGCAGTGTACCTGGCACTTTACAAAGTAATAAAATAGACACGGTCCCTGCCCCTAGGGCTTACAATCTGAGAGACAGGAGCTGGGGGACAGACATAGGAAGGGGAACAGAGGGAGAGACAAGGGGTCTAACATTCATGAAGATGCGAGGTCTCAAGTGCACGTACTTGGCTTGGGGAAGGGAGAGGGGCAGGGCAGCATAGGGGATGGGAAAAGGAGGGGGCACCTGACACCACTGAGAGGGGTGGGAGTGGGGATGGGCACAAGGGCACACAGGTGTACTGGGGTATTGGGCGGGAATGGGGGAGCACAATAACTTGTCGGTGGCTCACCTAAATCTGTCTGAGTGCTTTATTTCATGCAGGTACAGGGCTACAGCAGCATCGGTGTGGCTGCGGTCGTGGTGCAGGTCTGGTTGGGAGGGTCCAGGTGACAGAGGCCTCAGGGACGGACCATGCGCTCAACATGATGAGCCAGTGCTGCCCTGATGCGCTTGGCATAGCGGTACTCGCAGGGTTTGAGCACGTCAGCATACAGCGGTACCAGGCCAGGCAGGTGGTGGGAGGGGGGGTTCTCCAGAGCAGCCCCGTCGGACTCACATATGTTGTGGAGAACACAGCAGGCCCCAGTGACAAGGGAGATCTCCACCGTATTCTCCAGCCGTCCGGCTAGACATCTCCAATGCTTCTTGAAGGCACCGAAGAACCTCTTGACCACGGTGCGAGCTGTGCTGAGGTGGGTGTTGTACCGCTGCTGAGCTGGGGTGACAGGCATTGGGAATGCCTTCATCAGTCAGCGCTTCAGGGAATATGCCGGGTCACCAATGATGCATGGGGGCATCATCACCACCTCTATCCGGGTCATTCGCATGTCTGCGAAGTCCCCCCTGTACATGCGGGTGAACAGCGGGGAGATGGTGAGGATGCATGCATCGTGGCTGCGGCCCGAGTGCCCAGTGAATATGTCCGTAAAGTGCCCCCGATGGTCCACCAGACCCTGGAGCTGTAGCGAGTGGTACCCGTGCCAGTTTATGTACTCAGCAGCATCATTGTCTGGGGGCTGCCGGATCACTATATGGGTGCCATCAATCGGCCCCAGGCAATTGGGGAAGCCCAGCTCCCGGAAACCTGCCATAACGGTGTCCTGATCAACCAGCTGGATAACGCACTCCATGAGCACCCCCTCCACAGCCTCACAGACATCCCGCACCAGGCACGCTGGTTGTGAGCCCCATCTCAAAGTGCTAGGCAACAGACCGGCAGGAGTCCAGGGTGGCCTAGGTCCACACAGCGATGACGACCCGCTGAGGCACGGGAATGGGGTCTCTCATGTCGGTCCTCAGGGGCTCAAACCACTCCCGCAGCCACTGCCAGGCGCATGAAGGTGCGCCTGTCCATTCAGAAGTGTCTGACCCAGGTGACATTGTCCCACCATGCCAGCACCCTCTGCCACCACTGATTAGCCCTCGGCACGGCCCATGTGCACCTCAAGATGGGCAGGGCCAGCTGCAATGCTATGTACCTGTCAGTCTCTCCCACGCGCTCCTGGACAGCAGACCCCTGCTGCCACCTGGTATGTTGTTGGCTTGTAGCAGTGGCCTGCTGGAGGCCAGTCCGAGCTGCCGTGCCTTCCCCAGGGCTAGGAGTCGTCCGGCCCTGCTAGTTGCGTGACGGGTGCGCACCCCCACCCTGGCCATGTACTACTGCTCCACGTGCATCCCGTCCAGCTCCTCTGTGATGAGTCACAGCAGTGTCACATACTCCCGGAACCACTCTGTAACAACCTGTAGCAGGGCTATGCGAGCTCCCAGCTGGACGCGATCCATCCCTGTGGGTGTGGCCGCTCTGTTGGTCGGGGTTGCAGCTGGGGAACCGTGCACTCGCTTCCGCCCCTGAACACACACCTGTGCCACATATGTGCATGCTTCCCCTCCTCCATGGGCCTATGAGTGAGCACCGGTGGCCAGTGGCCGCACACCTCCTGTCAGTTGGGCTATCAGCCTGGGAGCTCCATCTCCTGCATGGGGTTTCAGCTGGTCGTGGTGGCGATGGGGAGAGGTGCCCTGGGACCCCTCTGCGCTCCCTCTGGTGCTGGCTGTGGTCCCACATTGGGGGTACCCTGTGTGAACCCCCCGGGCCTGGGACCTTTGCCCCCCCCGGCCCGCTGCTTCTCCCTGTGTGTGCATGTGCTGTTGTTTCTATCTCCTCTTGCAGATGTGTGTGCATGGGGCTATCCAGCCTTGCATGCCGGCAGCTGTGCATTGCCCCTCAGCCCGAGGTCCTGCTCGGAGGCTCCGGGGGCTCTGTCTGAACCTGGACCGCCCGTGAGAGCATGGCCCTTTGCGACTTGTGGCATTCACCCATCGTTCAGCACTGCTTGCGCTCCTTGCCCACCCAGTCAGATGCCTAATAGTGCTTGAGCTTTGGTATGCTGCGCTTTGGCTATGTCGTGACCGCTGGTGACTGCCACATGCACTGTGGGGAACTGGGGCTCACACCCTTCCCTGAGGGGTGCGTACCAGACCCGATGGGGGGCCTTGTGGTGTGGAGTACTGCTGAGATGGCCTCCACTCTGTGTGTCTGTGCCTTCCTGGGATATGTGACCTGCCTGAGTCAGGGTGGCCCTGCCCTGGCTGTGTCCTACTTCATCAGTGTGCAGGTGCCCGTGGGTATCCACGCTCCCGCCGGGCTGCCTACTACCACCTGCTGGAGCTGTCCCTCCTGCCCTGGCCTCCTGCGGCTGATTATGGCTTGCCCCCCCCCCCCGAGCCGGAGCTGGTGGCCTTGTTGGAGGTGTGCAGCCTCTCTGATGTGCAACTCGGGATGAGCTCTACGGATCCCTTCGAGGCCTTCTACCTGATCTGCTTCCCCAAATGGCCAGCCAAGGCTTTTGCTGGGGACTGTGGCAATGGCACCGCTATGTGCACCTGCTGTCGTTACCACCCCCTCCACCCGATGGGAGACCCTGTAGCTGGGTGTAGGGCACGCCAGGCCCATCTGACATCTGGCTGCCTCCTCAGCGCCTTCCTTCCGCCTGTGGCCTGGGTGTTCGCGCCAATGCCTGCTGCCTCCTTGGGATGGCTGGACCCCCTGTGACCCGCCTCCGCCCACCTGCCTGTCGACCTCTCACCTGGGACTTGCAGCCACCGCCCCAGAACCCTCTGTGTTGCCTCCTGTGGATGTGTCACTGACAGCCCTCAGTCTCTGTGAGCTGCCTCCCCACCCCTACACCCTGCTCTCCTGCACCTAGCCTGGGGGGCCCCTGTTCTGAGGGGCTGGGGCTGCTTCCCCACCTTAGTGGCCCTCGACCGTGGCCTGGCCTTCAAAAGGCCCCCTGGTTGCCTTGGAGAGTGTGTCTGGGGGCCCCCCATGCCCTTTCTCCCCCATGCGGGTGGGGGGGGCTTTCTGTACCTTCATCTGGTGACCCCCCTTGCGCACTGGGTGTGCTTCTCCATCGGACCCTGGATCCATGGCGGGACGTTATGATGATTCCCCCCTCCTGGACTGGGCCCCGTGCCCCCCCTTACTGCTGCCCCTTCTCCCGCGCCCTGGCCCCGCATGCTCCCGCACTGTATGCCTCTGTGCCGCGCCAGTGCTGCTTGTGTCCTCAATAAATGCCTGTTGAGCTTTACTGTGCCTTGTGCTGCCTCCTGTCTCCTTGGGCTGCTGGGTCCCCCTTCCCCTTGCCCACTGGGCTCCTGCCCCCTCCCCCTCCTGCTGGGCTGGCCATGCCGGCCCCTCCCCACCCCTCTCCTCCCATGCATCCGACCAGACGGAGAGTTCCCTGTCCTCCCCTGGTGCGTGCCTTCCTCTGCCCCCATGCTCCGCTCCCCTTTGTTGTGTGGGTGTGCTGCTTTGTTTGTGTGTGCGCGCTTCTCATTTTGAAGTGTGCGCGCCTTCTGTGCAGCCACTGTTTGCGAGCGCTGCGAGCACTGCAGCTCCCTCCACCCCTTCCCTTCATGTTTCCCTTCCCTGGGCAGGGCCCTCCGCCGTCTGTGGTTTCGTTTGCCCTCAGGCGGCCATGTTTATGTCCGCATGACTCTGGTGCCTTGTGGGGCTCCCACCATGGTTCTCGCCACCACATCACATCTGTTGGGTTCCCCCGGCCCATGTTCTCTCCGGTTGACCCCGGGTGGTGGTGCCACCCCTGTCACATTTGTTGGGGCCGCACGTCTCACCACAGCCCACGGTGAAGCCATTCACACTTCGGGGGGGGGGATTCACTTTGGTGAATTTAACCGCATAACATCTGAAATCACCCACAGACAAATATCTCCTGTAGGGTGAACTACTTGTACGGTATGGCCTTCATTCCAGAAAGAACAAAGTTGTTCAGGACTGACAAGATTCACTCTACTAGAATATACCATCGAGCCTAGTATCCTGTTACGGACAGTGGTTGATACTGGATTACTCCTGGGAAGTGTATGGAAAACAAGGTGTATATGGAATGATCCATTTCCTTTTGTTCATTTCTAGCTTCTGGGAATCAGCAGTTGCATCTAGGGCTGAAACAGAGTCTTCAGGAAAATTCCATAGCTAGTATATACATTTGCTTCCCAGCTTCCTGTTTTATCCTCTCCAGGCAATTGGGCACCTGGGAAGCTCCTCTCCTAGCCACCATTTCTAGCAGCTGCCCCCCCCCCAGGAAAGGAGGGACCCCTGCCCAGAGACCCCTTGCAGGCCCCACCCCCAGCTCGCCATGTGACCACCCAGCTTCCTGCTTCTTCCCCTACAGGTAATTGGGCACCTGGGAAGCTCCTCTCCTAGTCACCTTTTCTAGCAGCTGCCCACCACCCCCGGGAAGGGAGGGATCCCAGCCCAGAGACCCCTTACAAGCCCCACCCCCAGCTCACCGTGTGACCACCCAGCTTCTTGCTTCTTCCCCTCCAGGTAATTGGGCACCTGGAAAGCTCCTCTCCTAGCCACAATTTCTAGCAGCTGCCCCCCCACGCCCCCAAGGGCAGTAGCCCTCGGGTGTTGCCCAACAGGTGATGACACAAAGGCACTGGCCATTTTGTGGCCATTGTGAGGCCATTGTGAGGCCATTGTGAGGCCAGAGCGAGGCCCACGAGGACCCAACACCAGTGAGGACATCCATGCTACATAGCCACTTCCAGTCATCACTCACATTGCCACTGGCCTTCGCCCGGACTTTCCCACACCATCCACAGGCCTGATTATCCCCTCTGCTGCCATGAATACTGACCCCATGAATGTCTCCCCTTATCTCCCCCAATCCCTCACCCTCCATCTCTCCTCTCCTTCTCCTACTGCGGCTGTCTCCCCCTGCTTCTCCTTCCTCCAACACCCTTTCTCCAACCTCCCCACCCCTTATTTTCCCCCTTGCCTATTCCTCCTCCTCCTCCTCACCCCCCTTAACCATGCCCTGCAAGCCCCATCGGTCCACATCCCCCAACCTCATCCCCATTCCCTGCCATCCCCCTGATCAACTCCCCTTCTCCTGCTCCCTCTGGAACTGCTGCTTTTCTGTTAACAAATCCCCCTTCATTCAAGACCTCTTCCTCTCTCACCCCTTTCAACTCCTTGACCTTAGTGAAACCTGGATCTCTCCCTCTGACTCTGTCACCCCTGCCACCCTCTCTTCTGGAGGCTTTTCATTCTCTCATTGGTCCCGCCTTGAAGGCTGAGGTGGTGGCATAGGCCTTCTCCTTGCCAACCCCTGTCGATTCCAGCCCCTTTCCCTTCCCCCTCCCTCTCCTTCCCTTCCCTTGAGGCTTACTCTGTGCGTCTCTACCCCCCCTTCACCTTCGTGTTGCTGTCATCTACCACCCCCCTTGTCCCCTTTCCTCTTTTCTCCCGGACTTTGAATCCTGGCTTACTTTCTTCTTCTTCGACGATACCCCCGCTCTCATTCTTGGTGACTTCAATAGGGATGTGCGAACAGATTGCAGTTCGGGTTTGGTCATTTGGTTTGGTCCGGTTCGTTCCGGTCATTCGGTTCCGTCATTTGGTTCGGTCGCCAAGTTCTAGTTCGGTCATTTGGTTCGGTCGAGTTTGGTTAGGTTCGGTCATTCTAAAAAAGGTATCGTGAGATCTCATGATGGTGCCGGAAACTGGAAATTTGAGTGCGTGTCGAGCTTGTGTGGGTGAGAGTGTGTGTGTTGTGGCTGGGTGGGTGTTCAGTTTTGATTCGTGTGTTTTGACTGTTGGTTTTGGTTTGGCTGGTTGGTGAGTGTTGGTGGGTGACTGTTGGCTGTGTGTTGTTTAAAAGGAAAAAAATGAAGCAAACTGTTGTTCTAATTAAATGCCGGTGGGCCAAGGTGGTGCTCTCGGAGCCGATGGCTGCGGCGGAGGAGGAGGAGGAAGCAGTCACTGCCCCAGCCCCTGGACCTTCAGTGGTGGTGGTCCTGGAGCCGGTGGTGGAGGAACAAGCAGGCACAGGAAGTGCTGCCACGATTGTAACCTTTTTTTTTACTTTGAGGACAAGAAAGGCTCTATTCGTTAGAGTGAGCTCACTGGCATGTGGGTGGGTGCGTGGGTGGTGGGAATCAGTCAGGCACAAACAGTAGCCTTCAACGGGTGGTGGCAGATGTCTGCCACAGAGAGAGAGGGTACTGTAGTGTGTGGGGCTCTTCCAGCAGGCAGGCACAAGCACGAGCAGTATCCCCACCCAAACATGTGCCTGTCAGCCATCCCTAGCAATGTTCTCCACTCTCCAGTTGCCATCCCTACCTAGCATCCCAAAATAAGGGCAGGATTTTCACGTGCCAGCCAGGGTCTCTCCATTTGCCATCCCTAGCATCCCCTAGCACCCCAAGGAGGGCAGGATTTGCACATGCCAGCAAGGGTCTTTCTAGTTGCCATCGCTACTAGCACCCCAAGGGCAGGATTTGCACGTGCCAACCAGGGTCTCTCCATTGCCATCCCTAGCACCCAAAGAAGGGCAGGATTTGCACATGCCAGCCAGGGTCTCTCCATTTGCCATCCCTAGCATCCCCTAGCACCCCAAGGAGGGCAGAATTTGCACATGCCAGCCAGGGTCTCTCCATTTGCCATCCCTAGCATCCCCTAGCACCCCAAGGAGGGCAGAATTTGCACGTGCTAGCAAGGGTTTTTCCAGTTGCCATCACTACTAGCACCCCAAGGAGAGTAGGATTTGCACATGCCAGCCAGGGTCATCGTCTCCGGTTGCCATCCCTACTAGCTCCCCAAAGAGGGAGGACAAGAGGCATCATCATAAATGCATGATATTACTTAGGTGTTGTTTATGTGTTCCTGTTTCAGAGAGAGTGAGGATGAGGAATCCTCCAATGCCAGTGCCAAGCACAGGAGGAAAACACTAAGGCGGAGGTTGCCAGTGCCACCCCCAGACAGTGGACGTTGGCAGACAAGGTCCAATGTCTGGAGGTGGCATGATAAGGACAATGGATTCACCATCTGCAAGGTAAGGCACGGGAGCTGGAACAACAGGGTATGCATTGCCCTATGACCTGTTAGGAACGGAAGTCCCCTGCAGAGAGAGTTTGGCACCCACCCACTTGTGGAGGCAGAATACAGGCAGGGCTTGAGACAGACCATTGGCCTGACATGGTATGGCACTACTTATGTTCCTATCTTTTTATGTTCTTTAGATCTGTCAGAAAAGATTTAAGAGGGCCAGATAGGGGACCACATCGGGGCTCATTGCCCATGTGGAGAAACTCCATGGGGAGAAAGTTAGGTGGCAGGACTCTGGCATGGCTGTGGAGCTCGAGCATCAGCACCAGAAGAAGGGGGGAAGACAATGCGAAAGAGATGCCATCAAAGCCCTTCCCCCTCCTCCAGCTCCGATGTGGAGTCCACTGGGCCCCGGGAGTCTGCAGCAGCAAGGACCTTTTGGGCCGAGGTGGAGAGGCCCACCCGAGACTTTGTCACTGGCCTGCAGCATCAAGCAGCCACCATGGAGAACCGACTGGTGGAATGGTTCCAGGCGGTCGAGGTCTGAGAACAGAAAGTGTAGGCATACTCACAGTACATCTCAATGTACGTCTCTGCCGAGATGGCCAACCTGGAACCCTTCCACCAGTCGGTCTTCCAGTGGCAGGTGGCCGTGGCAGGGGCCTTTGACTATGCCATGCAACACGGCTACCAAATGCTAGTGGGTGTGATGCCTCCTGCCCCTAGCTCCAGTGCACCCCTTCTGTCTTTCCCCCAAGTTCCAGGGGCAGGCCCAAAGACTGAGTAGTACTAGTTGATAAGTTTCCTTTCTAGTTTAAAATGTTTGGGTTTTGTTTTATAATGTTGTTGTTGTTGCTGCTGCTGTTGTTTTGTTAATAAAAGTTACATTTGCTGTTATTGTTATGAGCTTTGTTTGACCTGCCAATCTTTTATCCTTCTGTGCTGAAGTTCTGGCTGGCAGGTGTCAGAATATTGCCGGGATACAGAACCATTGGCACAGACAGCATATAGGCCCAGGGGACATTGGCAGCAGCAGACAGTGGGTTGCCCGGGTACAGAGCCTTTGACACAGACAGCATATAGGACCGGGGGCCATTGACAGAAGCAGACAGTGGGTTACCGGGGTAGAGAACCCTTGGCGCAGACAGCATATAGGACTGGGGGCCATTGGCAGAAGCAGACAGTGGGTTGCAGGGTACAGAACCCTTGGCACACACAGCATATAGGCCCAGGGTCCATTGGCAGCAACAGACAGTGGGTTGCCGTGGTACAGAACCCTTGGCACAGACAGCATTTAGGTCCAGGTGCCATTGGCAGCAGCAGACAGTAGTTTGCCAGGATACAGTACCCTTGGCACAGACAGCATATAGGCCCATGGGCCATTGGCACTAGCAGCACCAGACATTGGTTGCGGGGTGGGCAGGCAGGCAGCGTGGCATGAATGGTAGTCAGGCATACTGAGGCAGGGTTTGAGCTTTGCAACCTGGGCAGGCTGGCAGGCTGGCAGTGTGGCATGAGAGACAGTAGGGCAGGTGGACTTGGGCAGGCTTTGAGGTAGGCAACCTGGGTGGGAAGACAGACACCTTGGCATGGGAGGCAGGAAGGTGGACTGAGGCATGCTTTGAGCTCGGCAGCAAGCTGGGTGGGCAGATAGGCAGCATGGCATGAGAGGCAGTAGGGCAGGCAGGCTTGGACATTGGCATCAGGGCACTCAGATAGGCTAGCAAACACTGTGTAGCGCAAGAGAGCGAGAGCCAGTCAGTGTCACATAGGTGGGCTGAGATCATGTAGCCATAGTCCGGCTGGCAGACTTACAGTTTCCCAATGCAACCCTGTGTCATGAGGTCAGTCAGATAAGGTGGCCGAGGCCATCAAGTATGAGGGGGGGCAGGGAGGGCGCCAGGCATTGGGAGTGAGGGACAGCACCTCAGAAGCACAGCAGCAGTAGCCCTAGTCCAGATTGAGGAGGAGGAGCCCCATCCCATGACTGCCCCTGGCATGGGATGGCGTGTGCCACTGCACCATCAGTCCTTGTCCAGGGGCAGTTCAGGGAATCCCAGCAGTGGAAGGTTCACCTTAATGACCAGCAACTGCTCCACCAACTTGGCCTCCAGTCTCAGGCGGTGTGGGGAGCAAATGTCCCCCACCATAGAGAACACCCGCTCACTGGGGACACTGGTTGGTGGGCAGTAGGACAAGATATCCTTGGCCACTTTTGACAGGGCCGGCCACACATTGGCCTTGCCAGACAAGTAGGCCAAGGGATCACTGCTGGGATCAATGCATGGCTCCTCCTCCAGCTAGGTCTCCATGGCTGCTGAGGCACCGTCGTACTCCTTCTCGTAGCTCTGCCTGGACACCACCTCCACCACTGCCCTCAGCCATGCTGCTTGCCCTATTGTTGTGGGGGAGCCCATGCTCCCTGGAGTGGCCTGCATGTAGGCCGAGCTGCTTCTGTTGCTGCTGGCAACAGGGGTGCTGCTGCTGCTGGTGCTGGTGCTGCTACCACTAGGGCTGGGGCCAGGGATACACACGCCTGACTGTGAGGGGTGGCTGCTCCCACTCCCACCATCCCCAGGGGTGTCCTGCTACATAGCCCACTCTGCCTGCCAGACGCTGTCCACCAGCTCATCCTTCCAGAGGGCATAGAGCACTCTCTGGCGTGCCATGCTGCTCTTGACCCTGGGGTCCAGCATTGTTGCCAGGACATATTGCTCCCACTGCAGGAGCACGTCAAAACGTGCCTTCAGCTCTGACTTCACTTTCCACACCAGATAAAGCACCTCATCAGCCAGCTTCCTGCCCGCAGGGTCACAATCCTGCCCCCCAAGAATCTCATCCAGCCTCCTCTGGAGACTCTGGACCATAGGGGTCACCTGGCTGAGGGTGGCGGTGGAGCTGCTCATGGTCTCCATCATGGCCAGGAATGGTCTCAGGATGAAGACCGTTTGAACCAGGAGCTCCCATTCCACCCCATTAAACCCTTCCAGCGTCCCGCAGTCTATCTCCAGCTGAACCTGATACAAGGCAGCTTTCTGCTCAAGAAGCCGCTCGAGCATCAGGAAGGTGGCATTCCACCGTGTGGCCACATCGTGAACCAGCTAGTGCCCTGGGGAGACTTGCTTGGCCTGTTTCTCCTGGAGGAGCTCGCTGCCCTTCACGCTCCATTTGAAGAACCCTGACAGCTTCCTCCTCCACTCGATCAGGGAGCTAAAGGTGCCTTCCCCAATTCCATTATCCCCCAAGCCCAGAGCATCCCTGACCACCAGCTGAAGGGTGTGTGCAGCACAAGGGATTCTGGTGAAGCCCCCCTCATGGACTGCCTTTAGTATATTTGCGGCGTTGTCCATCACTACACACCACTTGGTGAAGGGCACGCCTGGCATAACCCATTCCCTCACCATGGTGGCCAGGTCTGCCTCGATGTTCCTGGTGGTGTGGGGACTGTCCATGACTTCTGCCTGAAGCAGGACACACCTATATCCTGCTTTGGGACCCCTCCTGCAACTACCAAAAGCTGCCTACGGGTCCTGCCACCAGTGCGCCGTTACTGCAAGGTACGTGTGCTGGGCGTTCCTGCTGGACCACATGTCCGTGGTGAAGTGGACTATGCCCCCCTCCCCCAATCTCCTGCCAGCTGCTCCCTCACCCGCTCCTTCAAAGCCCTGTAAAGGTCTGGCACCGCAGTCTGACTGAGGGTGGTGCAGCTTGGCAGCTTAAACTGGGGAGCCAGAAACCCAATCAGCCACTGGAAGCCCTTGTCCTCTACAATTGAGGAGGGCTGCCCATCCAGCGCAATCATCTCGGCCAACAGGTGATTGGATTTCTCTTGAAAGCAACACCACCCTGCTGCCGATGGCCTTGGAAGCTGCCCCACCCCAGCTCCTCCATGGTGGACTGAAGCTGCTGGCGAGGCTCCTGCTGCTGTTCTTCCCCACTGCTGCTACCGAGAGTAGAGGCAGCAGTTGGTGCAGGACACTTGCAGTTGTCCCAAGGTTGGTGAGCACCTGCCCACGCTTCACCAACTTATTGCACAAAGTGCACTGCACCTCTCTGGGATCATCTGCCCACACCAGCTTAAAATGTTCCCATACAGAGTATTTTCCCCCCTTCTGGCCAACCTTGGGTGATGCACTGCTGCCAGCGCTGCTGGGAGGGGCAGAACCCGGTGGCACTGGCGACACAGCTCTGGGCAGAGGGTCAGCCATCACCTCAGCTCCAGACATCTCCACTGCGGCACTAGTGTCTGCCTCTGACTCACTGTCCACTATCACGGTGATGTCCTATGAAGGGGAGTACTGGGACCCTGAAGCTAGACTGCCTGTGCCCACCATGCTGCTGGCACTCTCCTGTGCCCCCCTCTATAGCTGCTGCTGCTGTTGCTGCTGCTGCTGCTGCTGCTGCTACTACTCTCCCTACTGCCATTGCCAGAGGATCAGGCCCTGCCTCTAGCAGCCGGGGTGGGATCCACCAGCTCTGGACTGCTGCGGATCGCCTCCACAATGGGGGACATTGGTGGCCCGGGAGGAACATCGGAAGCAGCAGCACCTGCTCCTGAAGTCGCAGCAGAGATAGCCACAGCCTGATATACTGTAGGCCTTCCAGTGTCCTGCTTGGCAGTGGAGGTCACTGCCAGGAGGCACCGCTGAGCCGCTGCAACCTGTTGCCCTAAAGCAGTCCTGCAGAGTTTGGGGCATGGTGATGTACTTGGGCTGCTGCTGCTGCCTGCTGCCGCTCCACAGTCAAGGCCCCAAACCTATGGAACAAAATAGAATATCCTAATAATTACAAAGGCCTTGTCCTACAAACACACTGTATCTCTATCTATCTCTATAACTAAACTAACTACTATGTATATCTATCTAGTAACTATCTATCTAATAACTATCTATCTATATATACAATATTACACAGGGGGAAACACAAAGAACACAGGGAGGGGTACAAAACTGAAATGAAAATCAATCTAATAATAATCCTACTCTAAATAAATCCAAAACTTAAAACAGGGGAAGGGAATAATCAGGGATGGAATAAGAGGGAGAGGGAAAGGATTCAATGGAGGGGGTAGGGAGGAAGGAAGATTGAATACAGGGAACACAGGGAGGGGTAAAAACAAAAAATAACACCTAAATCTATCTAATATAATCTAATTAAATGATAATATGGAGGCAAATGGGTTGGATGGGTGAAATAGGAGGAGGATGGCAATGAATTGGGGAGCTGGGAACTGCTGGGAGAGGGAGCCTTCTGAAACGTCTGCTGTCAGGAACAGTGACTAGCTCAGAAGGTGTTGGGAAGGGGGGAGGGCAATGGGTTTTGTTACTTGCTGTGCCCGCCTCACCGCAAGCCCCATTGGTTCCATGCAGCCTAGCCCGTGGCCAATTGCAGACTGCAAAGTCAGTGGTCTGAGGCGAAAAGGGATTGTGATTGAGCAGGCTGGTTGCTACTCCGAACCTCTCCACCCCTAGTGCCTGGAAGTATGCTCCTCAGATGACTCCCCCTCCCTGTAACGTTTTGCCTTTCAGTGATACGTTTTTGCCACCTGAACTCATCCGAACGCGATCCCAACCGACCGAACTGTTCGGTCGTTTCGGAGTTCGGAATCAAGTTTGGTTTGGATTCGTGTCCAGGTTCAGGTTCGGTTGTCCGAACAGACCAAGTGCGGGGTGAACTCCGAACTTTTGAACCGCATTCGCACATTCCTAGACTTCAACATCCATGCTGATGCACCTTCCCAGCCCTCTATCTCCTGCTTTCTCTCCCTAGCCTCCTCCTTTGATCTCCGCCTTTGGACTGACTCCCCCACCCACACAGGTGGCCACTCACTCAACCTCATCTTCTCCAGAAACTGTCCTATTGCTGACCTCTCATTTGACCTTTGTCCCATGTCTGACCATTACCTCACTTCCTTCAACCTCTCTCACCAACCCCCATCTTCTTCCCCTGCTCCACACCCCTTCCATGATTTGCACGCTATCAACCCTTTAGACTTTGCTTCCTCCCTCTCCCCCCTCCTCCCTCCTGTCTTTACCTCCTCTTCCCCTGACACTGCATTCCTCCTCTCAATGCCTCTCTTGCCACAACCCTCGACTCTCTTGCCCCCCTCTCCTCCTGCCCCGTTCGACCCCCAAACCCCCGTCCTTGGCTCACCCCTACTGTCTGCTACCTTCACTCCTGTGTCTGGGCTCCGGAACGCCTCTGGCGCAAATCCAGTTCCCACCCTGACTTCCTCCACTACAAATTCTCCCTCTCCTCCCTCTTTTCTGCTATCTCCCTGACGAGGCAACACTACTCTGGCTCCCAGGTTGAATCCTACTCTCGTGACCTCTGCCACGGCGCCACCTCTTCTCCACCTTTGATTCCCTTCTCAAACCTCCCTGCCCCCATCCACCCTCTTCCCTTTATGTTCAGGATCTCGCATCATTCTTCAACTCAAAGATTGACAAGATCTGCCAGGACATTGCTTCCCACCCGTCTCCTCTCCTCGCTCCCTCACCAAACCCTCCCCCTTCCCCCTTCCATCCTGCCTCCCTTGAGAAAATCTCCTCTTTGCTCTCTTCTTCCAACACATCCACCTGCCCTCTTGAACCAATCCCCTCCCACCTCCTGACCTCCATTGCTCCCACTGTCGCCCCTCCCCCTTTTACATGTCATTAATCTCTCCCTCTCCACTGGCTCCTTCCCCTCCACCTTCAAGCAAGTCACTGTCTCTCCCATCCTCAAAAAGTCCACCCTCGACCCCTCTGACCACTCTAATTACCGGCTGGTCTCCTACCCTTTGCCTCTAAGCTTCTGGACCGTGTTGTTTACTCCCGCTGCCTGGATCTCCTCTCTGCCAACTCCTCCCTGGACCCTCTCCAATCTGCCTTCTGCCTCCTTCACTCCACTGAAACTGCTCTTGCTAAGATCACCAATGATCTACTTGTCACTAAATCTAAGCACCTTTGTTCCATTCTTGTCCTCCTTGACCTCTCTGCTGCCTTTGACACTGTCGCCCACTCACTTCTACTGGACTCTCTTCGCTCCCTAGGCTTCTGCGGCTCTATCTTTGACTGGTTCTCCTCCTACCTCTCTGACCGCTCCTTTAATGTGTCTCTTCCCAAATCCAACTCCTCCTCCCTCCCACTCTCAGTTGGGGTTCCCCAAGGCTCTGTCCTGGGCCCACTCCTTTTCTCTATCTACACCCTGTCCCGTGGCAAACTCATTGCCTCCCACGGCTTCCAATATCACCTTTATGATGACGATACTGAACTCTCTCTCTCTCCATCCCCTCTCTCTCCCCTTCTATCCAAGCTCACCTCATCAACTGTCTCTCTGATATCTCAGCCTGGATGTCCCAACGTCAGTTCAAGCTCAACATGGCTAAGACTGAACTCCTTTCTTTCCTCCCTACCCTTCCTCTCCCTTTTACCTGTCCATCCTTATCGATGGGATCACCATCCATCCCATTCCCCAAGCCCATAGCTTGGGCTTCGTCTTCGATACCCACCTTTCCTTTAAAACTTACATCGACTCTGTTGCCAAGTCCTGTCGCTTTGCCCTCCATAACATTGCTCGGAAATGCCCCTTTCTCTCTGTCTCCTCAGCTAAAACCCTTGTTCATGCCATGGTTATCTCTCGCCTTGACTACTGAAACCTCCTCCTTACTGGCCTCCCCCGCTCTCACCTGTCCCCCCCCCTTATCTCCATCCAAATCTCCGCTGCTATGGTCATCCACTCAGCCCGTCGCTTAGACCACATGCAGCCTCTCCTCTCCTCACTTCACTGGCTCCCCCTTCCCAAACGCATCCTTCACAAACTCCTGGTATTCACTTACAAAACCCTTCACAACCTGGCTCCCCCTTACCTCTCAGCCCTAGTTTCCTTACACACTCCTGCACACACTCTCCACTCTTCCTCTGTCCCCTCCCTCGCTCTCCCTTGTCTCCCCTGCTCACCTAACTGCCTTCATCCCCTCTCCTTTGCTGCCCTCCATGCCTGGAACTCCCTCCCTGCCCACATCTGCCTTGCCCCCTCCCTCCACACCTTCAAATCCCTCCTCAAAACCCACCTCTTCCTTGTCGCCTTTCCTGATGCTTGTTAGAACTTTCCTTTCAATATTTGCTGTCTGCCCTCCCCGCAGACTCCTGCCTAACCGCAACCAAGCCAAGCACGTGCACCTGAGACATCGCATCCACTTGAATGTAATTTATCCCTTGTCTCTCCCTATGTCCCCTATCCTTGTCTTCCCCCTCAATGTCTATTAGATTGTAAGCCATAGGCAGGGACCACGTCTATCTCATTGTTCTGTAAAGTTCCAGGTACACAGCTGGCGCTATACAAATGCTAATAATAATAATAATAATAATAATAATAGGGCTGAAACAAGCAACTATGGGTGCTTTTAGACAAGCACCTCCCCATTCACTACCCACCCACTATACATGTTGCAGGGCTGCAGCGGTGCCATATGGGTGCCCTGCAACATGTATAATGGGTGGGAGGTGGGTGCGGAGGTGCTTGTATAAAAGCACCCCAAATTTCTGCTAATGAGAAATTTCACCATATTGGGAACCAAGATCGATTTCGCAACTGTTTCCCAATACTGATGCGATTTCTCAATTCTCACAATATCGTGAGATACCATGAGACACCAGGAGACTTGCCTGAGACTGTTTTTTTGTTTTTTTTTGCTGAGTGTGCCCTGCTGGCATGGGCCAGGGGAGCCAAGTCACCTTCCCACAGGACCTATTATTATTAATCATTCAAATAACACTTTCACCCCCCAAGGTGCTTTATAATCTTTATCTAGTTCACCCTCATAACAATCCTGTGAGTTAGGCCACTATTATTACTATTTTACAGATGGGGAACCATGATTTATTGGTTAAGATGAGATTGTGAACCCTGGTTTCCCAGGTCCAAATCCAGCACCTTAGTCAGTAGGGCTGTAGCGGCATACCGCCGCGGCAGCTTTTACCGACGGAAACCCCTATTCCGCACATCATGGCACGGTTCGGCAGAGGCAGCTTTCC
>QEPC01004255.1:1619915-1641519 GCA_003113815.1 Sphenodon punctatus | reverse complement strand
CTGCAGCGGCAGCACAAAATAGTACAGTATGACTCATACTCCCTTCGCGGAACCACGATAAGCGCTCATGCCTGTGGCTCATATATTAAATTGGCGGAACGCGGGAAAAGGCCGCTGATTGTATACGGCAATGGTAACGATGAAGAAATCGGTGAAACACATACAGTCCGCACCTGCGAATTCTTGTAGCGGAAAAAATGCAGAATCTCGGAGTACCGCGCGGAATTCTGCGAGGCGCAACCTGGGATGCCGAAGTTTAGGAATGGAATCGCGGAGCAGTAACAGCTGCTGCCGCATCAGCCCTATTAGCCAGTAGGCTACCCTGGCTGTCTGGTGGCAGTTTCCAATCTATGGCATTTTTTCACAGTAGAGGATTGTTCTGTGCCACTGTAATTGGGATCAGTGTCAGGATTAGGTTTTGGATGCACACAGGCAGAGCCAAGCAGAAGCTCCTAGTGGGTTTAGAAATAATGCCGCATCAAGCCCTTTTATTCCACTAGTCACCGTATTCACCATTTATTTACAAAAGAATTTTTGAAAGGTTTTTTTAAATGCTTATAATTTATTCTTCTTTTAGCCCTTTTCATTTGTGGAAGAAAGAGAATATGCCCATTATGAAGCTTGGAGCAAATTGTCCCTTTTGTCATCCACTCGTGCAGCCCTGCTCATGGCGTGGCCAATAGGAAAAGGGCAGCATCCCTGGTGTACTAGATCCCCCATTCAGTACACATGCTGACCTCATGTTTACTGAGTGGGGGTGGGAAGGGCTGCCTCCTTGCCTTTAGCCTTGTTATGTCAGCTTTGACATGTTACCTTGAAAACAGGCATAATGGATTTCTTTCCATATTGTGTATCTTTAGCACTTAAGCACTCCTGCAGACAATAGACAATCTCTGACACTGTGGATTTCTCCATTTCCCATCTAACAGAAAGGTTTGATTGAGAAGGATGTGCTGGGAATGATGTTTAAATGAGGTTTCAGTGAGGTAAATATCACTCTTGCTGTCTCCTTTTTCATCTTTGCCTTCTGTTCTCAATACACCTTATGCCAGCCTTTCAGCGAAAGAGGTTTTCATGTTTGCTTTCCTAGAAGTCGGCACTGTGAGAATTCATTAGCACATGTGAGCGAGGTGTTTTGAGGAAGGAGAGAATTATAGAAAAAGCTGCATAGGGGCCCATTACAAGGTGCGTGCATGCACTGTGTGCAAGTTGAGTGTGCACTAAGTGCAGAAAATATGTACACCATGCAAAATGCATGTATTGTATACCATGTATCTTGGTGGAGGGTTGCGCGGCGCCCTATGGCATGTATGGCTGCCTTCAGCTAAGGATCTCAAAGTACTAAAGATAACAAGCACCAGTTAATGAAGTCTCAAAACACACCAATGAAGCAGATGAGTAAACTAGAGGGAAAATGAAAACCCACAATGAATATCGTATCCAATCCAGTGATTTTGCCTGCTTCGAATCAAGTCCAACAAATTGAATACAAATTTCTTTCCAGCCATGCTTTGATCAGATATTCATTTTGAGTATAAAGCAAGTAGAATATGTATGTTCCCTCATTTGGAAATGGGCACATAATCAGGATTAGAACCCAGAACTTTTGGCAAAGTGCGCCCAAAGCATAACCACTCAGCCACACTGGCAGTGCCAAACAACAGCACCATGCAAAGATCTTCTCTGGAACTATGGCCCTTTTCACACCGACACTCTAACACTGATAAAATGGGTGTTACATTTTATTATACATGTTGCAGGTGTGCTGTATGGGTACCCTGCAACATGTATAATAAAATGTAACACCCATTTTATCTGTATTAGAGTGGCTGTGTGGAAAGGGCCTGAACTAGAAAAGTGAAGTCAGCAGTCAGTTGTACAGGTAGTAGGGCTGTGAAGTAGATATTGGAAAATCAAAGTTTCAGTGCTAAGAAACACAGTAAGTGTGATTGCTTTCATTTTTTTAAATTGCTTCTTTTTTTTTTTTTTTTTTTTTTTAACAGAATGAGAACCCACACAAACTAAGAGAATCTCCCACACAGGACAGTCCTATGTTGTTGTTGTTGTTGTTCCAAAGAGAAAACTTAAATATGAACATTTTCACACCCTTTGGCCATTATAAGACCCAGCTCTGAACCCCTGATTTATCAGTCACTTTCCCAAAGTTCTACTACTAGAGCTACAGGAGGAAGAGCTGGTTGCCATTTTTAATGCAGCCAGTAAATGGAAGATTTTGTATATTGCTCAAGCTAAGTGAGGTGGCTATCATATTGCTAAAACCACTTCCTGCTGGAACCTTCTATGGGTAAGGGATGCTGATAAGCCGCCAGGGAGGAGGAGCCTATAGGGCAGGGTTGGGGAACCTTTTCTGTCCCAGGGGACACATTGAAAATTAGTACAAACTTCAAGAGCCACATACAGGTGGTGGGGGTGATTAACAGGTGTATTCAAGAAAAGGAGGGCCCAGATCATGGATCTGTGCTGTGGATCTGTCCCTACCCTTGTGTCCATGTTCTCTCTGCCCCATTATCCTGAGCTCAGTTTTTCCATGCTTGGGGGTAGAGACTGCATCACAGGGCCAGATCCAAGCACTGGAAAGGGGCCACATAAAAATAAAAACTTGCCGAGGGCTGCATTTGGCCCCCGGGCCTGAGCTTCCCTACCCCTGCTAGAGGTCACAACCAGGTCACCTGGAAAAGCCTAGATTTGTCAGGAGCAGGGTTGGGTAGCAGGGCCTGCATAGTTTGAAGCACCTGCCCAAACCCTGGGGCAGTGGAGTCACTATCTACTAAAAAAAATTGGGGCTTAGGCCCAAGATATTACAAAGGAACACACTAAAACTATGCTCTGCTGCTTAGTCCTGGCCCCTGAGATCCAGGGCTCTAGGGAAAACAGTTGGGGCCCGTGCCCTGTAGGCCACACCCTAGCAATGCCCCTGCCCTGAGGACCTACCTTTGTGGTCTGTTCTGTCCCTATATCTCCACAGTGTGGGAATCTGGTAAATACTTAGGCCTGTGAAGAAGGGAGGGGTTGTGGAGTAGGGTTTGGTGTGTCTGATAGTTGCAGTAGTATTAAGGTGGGTGCCTGGGAATGCACAACTACATCCAGTTTAGTTCTGCAGCTCTCCTCAGAGGACAATCGTCAACTCGCTTCTCACCCAGCTCAGCTGAGTGTCAGCCCTTCTAAATGGCTACCAGCATTCCTAGCCAACTATTTATTTATTTATTAGCATTTATATCCCACCCTTCCCTGGAGGCTCAGGATGGCTTACAAAATAAAAATAATATAAAAATACAATATAAAAACATTTAAAATACAATCCCCCCCCCCCAAACCAACCCAGTCCCACCCTCCAATGATCTCCCACCTAATCCCCCTCCCTATACCCCAGACCATCCTCCGACTTAGAATTAACCCTCCCCACCCCCTTCCAATCAGTCCCCGCTGCCAAAAACCCGACAGAACAAAATAGTTTTACGTTGCCTCCAGAAGGCCACCAGGCTTGAACACAGGTGGACCGCCTGGGGGAGGGAGTTCCATATAAAAGGTGCAACAGCTGAGAATGTCCTCCTTCTGGTTGAAAAAATTGAGTCTCCAGGAAGGCGCCTCCAGCCAATCGCAGAGAACACAATGGGACAGGAGGAGCCAGGTGATCACTCAGATAGATGGGGTCTAGGCCATTTAGGACTTTAAAGGTCATCACCAGTACCTTGCATTGGCCCTGGAAGACTATCGGCAGCCAGTGCAGCAAATGGAGCACCAGTATTATGTGGTTGTGATGACCAGCTAATTCAGGACCAGCTAATCAGAATCAGGAAAGTTTACTATTTTAGGATGCTCATGCTCTATTCCCTCAGAGTAGCTTAACACTAGTCAACACTAAAGTGTACTCTCCCCAGTTCAGTCAGCTTTCTTCCAGCCTTCCTGCCAGGCCCCCACTCTCCTGCCTTAAACCCTCCTCAGGACAGACTCCCCAACATTGAACTTGACATTGACTCCAGTCTATGTATTTGCCAGTTTTTGCTAGGCCTCCATCCCAAGACTGATACAAGACCTGTTAACAGTGAACTTTTAGGACGCAGGTTTCAGGCAGCTGAGAATGAGTAAGGCTTTTGCCTATTAATATATAAATCCTTTGGGACAGAAAAGAGTTCTTGGGTTCCTGTTGACAGAAACAACTGTTGTGCCACTGCCCGTTGTGCATGACAGCTACATGTTTCAGCAGGGCTCTTTGTTCTTTGTCACAAGGCAATAGGTACTGGCATCAGTGGGTGCAGGACTAAGTTCAAGTATGTATGCTAAGGGGCTTTGGGATTCCCCCTCCTAGACTACTACATACAGTCTGTTGTTGGAAGAGGGACAAGTCAGTGTTGGAATTGGGGCAAGAAGAGAGAGAAAGGGACGGGCTCACAAGCTGGCTGGTGGTGCCACATGGCACCCACGCCATAGCCTCTCCAGCTAAGCCACCCCTGTGCAGTGGACACAATGTGAGCTGAGGAGAACCACCACAGTAGTGCCAGAGCTGTGGGTCTAGACAGATGCACACAGACATTGAATGGCCCTGTGTCAGGAGTCAGGACATGGTGGCAGAGTGAGACTTTAACGCATGATTTCTGGTTCCTGGTCAGCTTCCTTAGCTTCTCTGCCACTATAAATGTAGGGCCGGTATAGTGGAAAGAAAGACAACCCTCAAGGAGTCTCCACTGTTAGGTTTGGACCACGTACCTTTCTCAAAGAATCAGACAAGACTTGGAGCTGGAGCTGGAGTTTCAAGAATTAGAGTGCGCTCCATAAGTGACCAACCCAAAGCACAAGACATTTTATCTTACCAAAACTTCAGAGATGGGACAACCTGCACCAAAACAGCTAGGCTTGCTCCGAGGTGAAGAGCTGTGCTGAACTGCTTTTATGCATAAATAGGGATGTGCGAACACGGTTTGGAAGTTCGGACTTTGAACCGAACTCGAATAGTTCGGTCAACCAAACTGAACTTTCGAACTGAACTCGAATTTGACCGAACTGAACTTTCAAACTGAACTCGAATTCGATCGAACTGTTCAGTTGAATCCGAACCAGTTCAGAAAGCAAAAAAAACCCGGTTTTGAATGTACGAACTCGGTTCGGAAGTTCAGAATTAGACCGAACTAAAATAGTTCGGTCGACTGAACTGAACTTTCAAACCGAACTCGATTTTTGAACCGAACAGACTTTCCGAATCGGTTGTGCTCACACATTCCTATGCATAAATCACCCAGTGAAACCTTAGCTTTCTACCCAGGAAGCTGACATCAGCTTGTGATCAGTGCAAGCTCATGACATATTTGGTCTTGGAACCAGGCTCTGTATGTTTTATCCAGGACATGTTGTATCTCTTGTGTTCTACCTATATATACATGTGTGTGGGTTTCTGAAGAACATGTGTGGTTAGATTTTTTAAACATGTGAATAATGGCTCTTTTTACACAGACACTCTAACACTGATAAAATGGATGTTACATTTTATTATACATGGTACAGGGCAACACTGCATCCCTGCAACATAGGCCCTTTTCACATGAGATGCCTCCACCCAGTTTCGCTGGGTGGAGGTGTCTGTGTAAACACCAGTTGCGGTGGGTGGGGTGGGTGCATTTCTCTGGGTGGAGATGGGTGGAGGTGTCTGTGTAAACACCATTTGCGGTGGGTGTAGGTGCGTGCATGCTCCCGCGTTACACCCATCTCCACTCACCACCCACTCACGGAGCAATGGACTCCACTGCCGATATCTCCGTGGGTGGGTGGAGAAGGGTGTTGCATGGGAGCATGCACGCACCTATACCCACTGCAAGTGGTGTTTACACAAATGCATCCACCCATCTCCACCCAGAGAAATGCACCTCACCCACCGCAAATGGTGTTTACACAGGCGCCTCCACCCATCTCCACCCAGCGAAACTGGGTGGCAGCATCTCGTGTGAAAAAGGCCCACGTTGCAGAGCTACAGTGTTGCTCTGTACCATGTATAATAAAATGTAACACCCATTTTATCGATGTTAGAGTGTCTGTGTAAAAAAGGCCAACTTCAGAAGTGGACCTAAGTTGTAGATACTGATCTTTAGTTTTTGTGGGACCAAAATCCCCATATTAAGCACCATGTTCCAGAAGTCCATCCATTGCTTCTGATGCATGTTGACTAACACACATCCAACTGCAAATTCTAGCTAGGCATCATCAAATATTTTCTTAGTATTTTCTATCTCAGACCTGCTCTGATCTTACAAGTAAAGACATAGACCTTTGACATAAATATGGCTTCTAAACTACATAGCCGGCTAGCTGCTGGCTACATGAGCTAGCAGAAGCCTGTCTGTAGTAGTTGCAGGCTTTCCTGCTTCTCATTACCTGATCCTGAGTCAGATCTGCTTGTCTATTCACTGTCTTTGTCTTAAATAACACCATCACAGGAAGCAAGTAGTATCTGGGCAACACAACAGCCAATGGTTTGCCAGATACACCTTGTTGTGTGCAGCTCCCAGCTCCCTGTTCCAAGTCTCCTCTAATCCTTGCCCCCACCTTACTTTAGCCCTTCCTTCCTTACATGTCTTATTTGGTCTGGCCATCTGACTTTGACCCAGCATTGCGCCTTGGCTTCTGCCTCCTCCAGTTATTGGCTCTTTGCCCAGTTCTTGACTCAACATTCCCTGTAGATTACATACTCCCCTTGCTCCTCAAACTTGACTTTTGGATCTTGCCTGTCCAAACTGATTTAGGCCAGGTCCTGAAGCCTGTCCCTAAGCATAAGCCCTTCCTGGACTGGTGGGGGGTAGGGTGGGGGGTGTCTGAGTATTGCAGCATAGTCAGCATAACAGTTAATCTGTCCTTCGCTGTGTGAATTAATGCCAGCAGTTCCTGTGGCGTATATTAATAGGAAGTCAGTAATGAGAAAACCACAGAAATTTGAAGTTCTTGTTGGATAAAAGGTGTATGTTAGTACACAATTTTATTCTAACAAAAGATTATTGCCAAGCGAACAACAAACTCTGCTTGCTGGAAAGGTCACTTACAAATGAAATGTTCTCTAAAGGATTATGTAATTCCTTGTATGAGACTTAGTACAATTTAGCGCTAGCAGCCTCCAGCTTTTACAGAACCTCAGATAAGATCTGCAAGACAGCGATGGATAGAGAGATCTGCGTTACGGCTGTACTCCGAAATTGCTTGCATGTAGGAAGTAAGAAAGCGGCGGGGGGACATGAATATACTAGACATTTATCTCCTTGGAGCCCATTCACCTGACAAAGAGCAGGAGAAATCACTGAGAGTTTTAGATGGAATTTAGATTGTCTCCATCATCTGGGATAATCAGTCTGCAAATGACCTTTTGAATTGCGTAGAAAGTTGTGGTGATCTGTTAGAAGCAACAAGTAGGAATTTTCTGGTACATGTCTGCCATTTGCCTCATCTGTTGGTAAACAAAGATTTCTAAGATATAGCTTCATCTCCTAACATTTCATAAGTAGAGATAAGGGGGTAAATTATTATTCTTTTAAGGCTTCAGGATTCAAGTTAAATAGATTTTATATGAATCTGTATGATTAAACAGTGTAAAAGAGAACATTTAAACTATTTGTACTTTCATTTCATAAACCAAAGGACAATGTTCTGCTGCAAATGAAAGAAACTAGCTGTGTATTCTAAGTACAGTCTCCTACATATCAGAACATAGGGACTGTCTGCAGAAGAATTGCTGGGTCTAGTTAGGGCTCTCTGAAATGAAAATCTGGGTTAGATTCCATCTTCAGTGGATCTGTTCATTCCAGTCCACTCTGCCAAAATGTGGATTGGCCTGCTATCCAGTCCACATTTCTCTGGGGATCCACAGAGGCTGCACCACCTTGATGTGGATTCCTGGTTATTGTGAGGGGGGAGCACCCAATGAAGGTTCCTGCTTTTGTGGTTAACCTCGCTGGGTGCAGAATGTCCGCCCACATCATATTTTCCATGCGTGGAGGCCCATAAAGTGGAGACAGAGATTCTGATGGTTGAAACACATCACTTTGGCCCCTTATTCATGTAGATGGGAGGTCCCGGGGTGGCCCACCTGGGATCAATCTGCTAGATGGCTTTTTGGCAAGGGACAACTGGGTGTAGCGCTGGACTTGCATTTAGTTAGCTGTGCCTGGGCATAATTCCGGTGTATCCCTGGCATTAGTTGGGCTCTGAGGTGGGTGGGGAGGATGAACACTGAATCCTCTAATTTTCTTTATGGATTCTCGCAAAACCCTTTTGATTGGGACTGGTAAACAGTCCTGAACCAAGATTCACCTCTTGATTTAGGCAGCAGGAGTTTCCCCCTCCTGTCCCTTGTTTCTAGATTATTAATTCAACCACAGATAAGATTTTGGGTTACATGACCCTTTTTTTGTCCAGAAGGATCTGGACGGTGTTTCTGGTTCTCTGAAAATGGTTAATAGGCTACAATTTGAGGAACTGTTGATTGAGACTGGCTCTGATAAGCTACCTGTTAATTCTAGCTAAGGCCTAACCAGTAGGTCTGCTCTGCACCAAGTGGCCAAAAATTATTCATGAGTATTTCTGAGTTTCCAAGGACCAGGCCTGAGTGTTCGTCTGCTCTTTGGTAACTCAGCAAATGCTCAGAACTTGGGCAGGAAGGGGATAAGAAGGGGGCAGAGGACAGCAGACAGGGTAGGGATGCAGGTACTCAGGTGTGGGGGGCAGGAAGTGGGAGCAAAGGTCAGCAGGCAGGGAAGGGGGTGTACTTGGGCATGGTGGGCAGGAAGGGACAGAGGGCAGCAGGTAGGGAAGAGGGAAAGAAACTCACCTGGAAAGTGGAGGGAGCCAGCATGCCAATGTGTAGTGTAGTGGGTCTTCTGTTTTGCTTTCTGTGCACATGCTCTCCAGGGATCTCTGGGACCATGCTCCCAGAAAGCATTAGCAGCTGGTTGTCTGGGAGCATACTGGACTTACAGCATGCTCCCAGAGACCAATAGAGAGCATACCGCAAAGAGCAAAACAGCCGACCCACTGCACAGTGGTGTGCCAGCTCCCTCAATTTTCTGGGTGAGTTTGCTGCTCCCTGTTACCTTTGGTATTCCTCGATCGAGGATTTGTTGAGTGCTGAGTACCAGAGCCAGTTCCTCGGTCCACTCAGAACTCGACAAAATAAATCAAGTATCAGGATATTCAATGAAAACCGGGTAATTTCAAGTTTCAAGTTTCAGCCCTAATAAATAGGACAGTGGTACAATTACTTCTTCTGTTGTTTACACAATGCTTCTCCTGATGCAGCCCCAAAACATTTTTGCCGTCTTTGTACCAGCATCACACTGCTGACTCATATTGAGTTTGTGGTCCATTACAACCCCCCAGATCCTTCTTAGCTTTCATGCCGTGGCGAGCCATTTCTTGGGTTGCTAGGCAACCCGAGGTAATGCTGAGGAACGTCCCCATGGCCCGTGATGCCGATAGAGGGGCCATCCCCCACCTACCCAAGTTCCGTAGACGGAGGGGCACTGGCCCTGCCCAAGTGTAGCACACACCTGGTGGGGCAGCGCAAACCTTGAGCGTGGCGAAGCGGGGGGGAGCGCCCTCCTTTAAGGCATGAGAGAGCTCAGGGATGTATAAAAGCAGCGGCAGGGCTTTGCAGCCCCACCCGTAATCATTTGAGAGACTGGCCCCTTGCTATCTTGTTCCTTGTCAATCTGTGAGAGAATTGCTGCAAAGGTCAGTGAGTTGGAAGTGCGAGTGTGACCCTCCCACCTTTTCCTTACTTATCTGCCTCCATTTGTGTTCCCTGTGTTAGTGTGTGAGACCCAGAGTGCGTGAGTATTCCCCATTTCTACCCACGGTGTGTGAGTGTGACCCCGCTTCCCTCTACCCCGAATAAGTGCCCTGTCCACAGAGGATCCTTGTTCCCTTCCTTCCCTTCCTTCTGTTGGGATTTTTATTAATGGTTAGAAAAACAAAATCCCCAAAAGCAGCTTGAATTGTTAGTAGCAACAGCTTAGTAGTAATCAACACCTTGGAGATTATTTCTGGATTAAAATAAACTACTTTATTGAGAAGTTCATTGTGATAGGAAAGGCCTATCCCTAGTCTTACTAGCTAGCTGCCACCAGCATGGTGGCCAGACATGTTGAAGGTCAGAGAGAGAATTTAGGAATGGCGAAAGGTCAGGAAGAAGGAGGAAGTCCAGTAGGAGTTTCCTGGGCACATCCCACCTGGGAGGGGGCTTAGAAGCAGAGATCAGGAAAGGTTAAAGTGACACTCACACTAACTCACTATCTCTACTCCCAAATGCCCCTAGTGGTCATTAGGGTTTGTTGGTGCAAAAGGTGATGTCATCTGGAGCTGTTTTTCCAACACCCCTTCTCATCGCCTGTCGCACCGGCTCACGACTCCCATTCGCTCACGTAGCATCTGGAATCGATCCCTTGGTAGTGGCTTGGTCAGTCCATCTGCCACCATTTCTTCAGTTGGGCAATACTTCAACTCAATTAGCCCTTCTTCCTGTGCCTCTCGAACATAGTGGTACTTTATGTCAATGTGCTTCGTTCGAGACTTGGACTTCTCCATTTGTGAGAGCTTAATGCAACTCTGGTTGTCCTCAAACATCGTGGTAGGCTTTGGCTCTTCAATTCCAAAGTCCAACAGCAGCTTGTGTATCCACACAGCTTCCCTGCATGCTTCACTAGCTGATATGTATTCTGCTTCTGTTGATGAGAGTGTAACAAGTGACTGCTTCCTGCTAGTCCAACTTATGGCTCCATCTCCATAGAGAAACAGGTGTCCACTGGTGGACTTGCGATCAGCTATGTCTTCAGCCCAATCTGCATCCATGTATCCCACCAGTCTAGGGTTGCTGCTTACTGGAATCTTCAATGCGTAGTGCGCGGTACCCTTCAGGTATCTCCCCAGTCTCTTGACTGCAGTCCAGTCATTCTTGGTTGGGGCACTTACTTTCCTGCTTAAGATTCCCACCGCTGTGGCAATATCTGGCCTTGTCACTGTGGCTATGTACAAAAGCTTGCCAATCGCTTTTCTGTACTGGTTGTTGCCTGCCAGAGGCTCATCATCTTCCCTTTGTTTCAGGAAATTGACATCCATTGGTGTTCTGGCCTCATTGGCATCTGTCAGTCCCAGACATTCCAAAAGATCCTTGATCTTTGCTTTCTGGTTGAGAAGATAACTTCCATCTTCTTCTTTTTCTATTTGAATGCCAAGGTAGTGTGAGATGCTTCCAAGTTCCTTCACCTCTACTTCCTTGTTTAGGTGCTCAACAATCTCGTGACTGTCTTGCTCCTGTTCACAACAGATGATCAGATCATCAACATAAGTCAGGATATAAGTCCACTTATTGTCTCTGAATCTTGAGTACAGGCAGGGGTCAGCTTTTCCTTGCGTGAACCCTTCCTTAAGCAGTAGCTGATTCAGTTTCTCATTCCAAGCTCTAGCTGCTTGCTTCAAGCCATAAATGCTCTTCTGGAGTTTGCATACAAGCTTCTCCCTTCCAGGTTGCTCGAAGCCTGGTGGCTGCTGCATATAGATGTCTTCCTCAAGTTCTCCATTCAGGAATGCAGTTTTGACATCTAAATGGTTAACATGCATCTTTCTGGAAGCTGCTATGCTAAGTAGTGTTCTGATGGAAGTGTGCTTGACAACTGGTGCAAATGTTTCATCATAGTCTTCTCCATATATTTGGGAGTATCCCTTGGCTACTAGTCTGGCTTTGTAGCGCTGTACATCCCCTTCTGCATCTTGCTTGATTTTGAAGACCCATTTGCAACCTACAGGTTTTCTTCCAGCAGGTAGTTCCATAAGTGTCCAGGTTTTGTTCTTGTGTAGAGATTCAATCTCTTCCTTTGCTGCTTTCCTCCATTTTTCAGCTTCATGGGTTGGCATCCTGTCAACATCCTTCCATGTGCTGGGTTCTTGCAGCTCTGCACTTGTGGTGAGGTAGGAGTATTTCAAGGGTGGAACTCCTTTGTTGGACCTCTGTGAGCGCCTGGGTTCTGGCTCAGCTTCTGTGACCCCTTCTGAATCTGCAGCTTCTGTAACCCCTTCTGAATCTGCAGCTGGTTCTGGTTCACAGATTGGCATTTGGTAGCTGAAGGCCTGCTCACTTGGTTCCTCTTGCATCTGGATCCTTGGCTCCAGGTCTGGTAATTCACCTTTGGTTGGTCTGTGTCTTTCATCAAAGTACACAACATTGCAAATTTCAATATTACCAGTTTCAACATCAAGAATTCTGTATCCTTTGCCTCCTAAAACATATCCACATAAAACTCCTTTCTTGCTTCTGCAATTCAACTTGTTTCTCTTTGCCTTTGGTATATATGCATACACATCACAACCAAAAACTCTGATGTGATTTAGGCTAGGCTTGTGTCCAAACCACAGTTCAAATGGAGTTTTCTCTATGGCTTTAGTTGGCAATCTGTTCTGCAGATAGCTGGCAGTCATCACTGCTTCTCCCCAGAACTTGCTTGGCAAACTTGCATCTTTCAACATACATCTTGCCATCTCCATTAGGGTTCTATTTTTCCTTTCTGCAACACCATTCTGCTCAGGAGAGTATGGGGCTGTAGTCTCATGCTCAATTCCCTGTTCTCTCAGAAAGGATTTCATTTCGTTTGAGGTGTATTCGCCTCCATTGTCTGACCTTAGTCTCTGAGGCTTTCTCCCAAACTTGTTGCTGACCAATGCAACATACTCTTTAAACTTTTCAAACACTTGACTTTTCTCTCTCAAAGTGTAAACATAGGCAAATCTTGAGAAATCATCAATAAAAGTAACTATGTACAGGTTTCCTCCAATGCTCCTTTGCAGAGGACCTGATACATCACTGTGAATCAACTCTAGAGGGCGCTGAGACTTTCTCTCCTCTAGCTTGTGGAAAGCTGGCTTAACACTTTTTGCAGAAATGCAACATCCACATTTGTCTAAGTTCTCAGTACACAGTTTCAGTTTAAAGTCTTTAATTAAATTCCTCTTCTCAAGTTGGCGAATTGAATTAACATCTCTATGTCCCATTCTGCGATGCCAAGTTTTATCACAGTCTCTGTGGGTGCACTTGAGATTGCTTGCTAAATTTGCATTTTCACTGACACTATGGACTTCAAAGAGCTCACTATCTCCCAGAGATGCATACAGGATTGAGTCACCATCTCTTGTTACAAGGCAATGATCATCCATGAATTCAAACTTGCAGCCATTTTTCACTCCATATTTCACAGAAATTAAATTGTTTTTCAACGAGGGCACATACAGAGCCTTATGTATGATTACTTGTTCAATTTCACCATCTGGGAGCTTACAAAATATTTTTGCTTGACCACGCCCTTCTGAAAAGACCTTTCTCCCATCTGCTAGAGAAATAGGTACTTTGTGATCCAATTCAATTTCTGAAAACATTTCTATATCCTTGAGGAGATTTTCAGTTGCTCCAGAATCAATATAGATCACATCATCTTTTACTTTTGACATGGCGTTAAAACCTTTAATTTTCTCTTTCTCCTTCTGTTTAGAGCTAGCAGTTTTCTCCAGGCTCTCTGTCTGGCTCTTAATGGGTGCTTTAGATTTCCCCATTGTCTTGGCACTTGGGCAATTAACACGTAGGTGTGTTTCACTACCACAGGAAAAACATCCTTTCTTTACTCCTTTCTTTGAGCTAAAGGCTGTAACTTGATCTGTAGAGGTTTGCTTTGCCCTTTTGATAAAGCATTCATGCAACTTGCTAGATAGATAGTCCAATTCAATAACTTTATCTGAAATATCTATAGCAGTTTTCAAATATTCATAAGAAGCTGGTAAAGAGTTCAAGACAAAAGCCACAATCCCAGTGTCTCCAATATCTATTCCCAAAACCTTCAGTCTTCTTGCTAGGCATTGTATTTCACTTATATGCTCAGTAGGATTTTCATTTTCTCTGAGTTTCATATTGCACAGTCTCTGTATTATAGAGATGGCTTCGCTGGGGCTCTTTCTGTTATAAAGAGTTTCCAGCCTTTTCCAGATTTCACTGGCTAAAGTAACATTTTCAAAATGTATAAACAGCTTAGGACTTACATTGATTCCTAGAATCCCAAGAGCTTTTTCATTTTGTCTGTCCCAATGCTTTTGTTCAGCTCCTGCAGCCGTTGGTCTTTCTGTTGTTAGCACCTCATAAAGACCTTGACTCTTCAAGCAAGATTGCATGAGGAAACTCCACTCTTTGAAATTCGCTCCTTCCAGCTTTGGAATGTTGAAGTTCCCTTGAGTTTTCTCCATGCTGCTTGTCTTGTTCCAAAACAAAAACCAGGTACAAAAATAAGCTGTGCTTTTCTCCAACGAGATTCAATTCGAATTCCAAAAAATCTGTTAGGATCTTCAGGAGGATTCTGGGCCCATAACCCTATGTTGGGAATTTTTATTAATGGTTAGAAAAACAAAACCCCAAAAGCAGCTTGAATTGTTAGTAGCAACAGCTTAGTAGTAATCAACACCTTGGAGATTGTTTCTGGATTAAAATAAACTACTTTATTGAGAAGTACATTGTGATAGGAAAGGCCTATCCCTAGTCTTACTAGCTAGCTGCCACCAGCATGGTGGCCAGACATGTTGAAGGTCCGAGAGAGAATTTAGGAATGGGAAAGGTCAGGAAGAAGGAGGAAGTCCAGTAGGAGCTTCCTGGGCACATCCCACCTGGTAGGGGGCCTAGAAGCAGAGATCAGGAAAGGTTAAATTGACACTCACACTAACTCACTATCTCTACTCCCAAATTCCCCTAGTGGTCATTAGGGTTTGTTGGTGCAAAAGGTGATGTCATCTGGAGCTGTTTTTCCAACACCTTCCTCCATTCATATCCCCAGCCCCCCCCTTCCCCCCACCTCTTCCTTCTCATGGTGTCCTGGGACCTGTTGCAAGTCCCATTGTGTACCCTGCTAAGGGGTTTCCCTTATGTTCCCCTTCCCCCCCTTTCTTGGTAATTGGGTCCTCTCCATCCCCATGATGAGTCTGGTTGCCCCCTAAGTTGGAGGGAAAGCCCAAATAAGACCCTGAGGGAATTCTTACCAGCCTGGGTAACCTGTGTGGAGAGAACCCTGGCCAAGGAACCCCCCTCCCCCAGCTTCCATGTCTCCTCCCCTTTCCCTACCTACCGGAGACAGAATTACCTGCACCCTCCTTGCAGGATGGATGCAGATGCCCAGGTGCAGGAGCTCCTACTCACTGTGCAGGTCCTTACTATGGAGGTACAGGACCTCAAGGAGGCAAACCAGGAGTTACACACATGGAACCAGGAGCTCCAGGCCGCCTTAGGAACAGTTGGTAACATTCCTATGGAGGGGATGGGGGAGGGACCCACAACAGAAAGCCCAATCCCTCCTCCTGCCATTCCCCCCAGTCCCCTTCCCAGGAAACCTAAGGCCCCTAGGCTGGAGAAGTTCTATGGGGATCGTAGGGCCTGCCAGGGATTTTTGGCCCTGTGTAATCTTACGTTCCAGGCTCAACCCCTCATGTATGGAACTGATCAAGCTAAGGTTGCTTTTATAATAGGGTAATTGGGGGGAGTAGCTCTCGACTTGGCTATGCTCTTATAGGCATTCAATGATGATTTACTTTGGGATTATCAGGGGTTCTTGCAAAAATTCAGGGTTTTGTTTGATTATCCACACCGCGTGCGAGATGCAGAGCAAACTATCCTGCATTTAAAGCAGGGGCGCACGGCCTTGCTTGACTATATTACTCATTTTCATAGATTAGCTTTTGATTTGGGTTGGGGGGATTCGATCCTATGGGCACTATTCTGCCAAGGGCTTAGTGAAGAGATTAAGGACCAGCTGGCAGGGGTCGCTGCAACCCCAGCTACCCTAGACAACCTTGTTACTCTCTCCCTACATATAGTTGAGAGATTAACAGAACAACGCAGGGAGCGACAAAGGAAACAGGGAAGGACAGGGGGATTTAAAGCACCCCGGGTCTTAGTCCCCCCACCCAGCCGAAAGATGCAGCAGCCCCAGAACCCATGCAAATAGGGGCAGTTAAGGGGCCGTTGAGCCGAGCAGAGAGGGAAAGGCGGCGACAACTCTGTCTTTGTTTCTACTGTGGGGCAAGCTCTCATTTTTCAAGAGAATGCCCGGTTAAACCTGCCCAACCCACTCTGTGGGGAAATGCTCTGGGCCTAGAGGAGATGGGGGTCTCTCAGTAGGAGCCAGCACCCCCAACCCTAGTGTTCCAAGGGGAGATGGCTTAGAGCATCAATTGTATGTTTATCTGTCTCTCCAGGTATCTCCCTCCCGCTCTATAATTCAAAAGGCCCTTATTGACTCAGGAGCTTCCGGGAACTTCATGGATGCACATTTCGCTTCAATTAACCTAATCCCCCACGAGACCTGAGACTCTGTAAAGTTAATACAGACAATTGACAGCTCCCCTCTTATTTCCGGCCCGTTACAACAATGTACCACCCCCCTGGTATGCGCCATCGGTGCCCATATAAAACAGCTACAGTTTGATATCATTACCTCCCCTTTGTTCCCCCTTGTCCTTGGGTTCCCGTGGCTTACTACCCATAACCCCGTAATAGATTGGGTGACACAAGACCTGCAATTCCCTTCAAACTATTGCCAACAGCACTGTATGATGCCTCCCCTCTTGTCATTGAGGTTGGTGCCCTCCTGACCCCTACCCCAAGTTTAGACATTCCCTGACCCTACCATGATCTAGCAGCAGTTCTTAGTAAACAAGAGGCCTCTGAACATCACCCGTATAGACCTTATGACTGTCCCATTGAGTTGTTAACAGGAACTGAACCACCATATGGATGGATTTACAACCTTTCTCCGGCTGAAACAGAGACCCTCCAAACGTACATTCAGGACAACCTGGCCAAAGGTTTCATACAGAATTCCACATCACCTGCAGGTGCTCCGCTTCTCTTTGTGCCCAAGAAAGAGGGGGATCTATGCCCCTGTATTGACTACCGGACCCTCAATGCTATCACAGTGAAGAACAGGTATCCATTACCCCTGATCCAAAACTCTTGGGGAAGCTCCAAGGGGCACAGCTATTTACAAAATTAGATCTGAGGGGAGCCTATAATCTGGTGAGGATACGGAAGGGGGATGAGTGGAAGGCAGCCTTTCGGACCCATTTTGGTCATTTTAAACACCTGGTGATGCCCTATAGACTTGTAAATGTTCTGGCCACTTTTCAACACCTGATTAGTGATATCCTACGGGACCTTTTAGATATTTGTGTAGTCGCCTACCTCAACGATATTGTCATATTCTTGACTTTGGTTACGGAACATGTCCATCATGTAAGAATGGTGCTTAAGAGACTATTGCAACATAAGTTATACTGTAAACGGGAGAAATGTGTCTTCCACACTAATGTTGTCCCCTTTTTAGGGTTCATTGTGACCTCACAAGGTATTAAAATGGATTCTGGGAAAGTCGCATCCATTCAGCATTGGCCTGCACCGCAGTCCGTAAAAGCTCTTCAACATTTTTTAGGCAGCATCAACTATTATCATCATTACATCCCTTGGTACACGGAACAGACAACACCATTGACGGCACTATTAAAGAAGGGAGTGAGGTATAAGTGGTCAACTCCACAACAACATGCCTTCGACATCCTTAAGCGAGCTTTTATGACGGCACCCCTCATGCAACACCCTAATGTAGCGCAACCTTTTATAGTAGAGGCAGATGCCTCAGATTCCACAATCGGGGCTGTGCTGACCCAAACCCATGGTCCCAAGGGAATGCGGCTCCCTTGTGATTTTACTCGCGCCAGTTAACTCCTGCTTAGTGGAAGTATACGATCTTAGATAAAGAGTTGCTAGCCATTAAGGCCGCTTTTGGTGCATGGAGACACTTCCTAGAAGGAGGCCCTCATCTGGCCTTGGTATTAACCGATCATAAGAATCTAACGTATATACAAATTCCCCGCATTAATTGTGCCCGACATGCCCAATGGGTGCTGTTTTTCTCCTGTTTCTGTTTTAAGGTACAATATCGACCTCGCTCTCAAAACACCTTAGCTGACGCCTTATCCCACTGTTACCTCAAGGAGGAGAGTCAACCAGAACCTCCCCAGCGTATTATTCACCCCTCTACATTCGCTGCTACAGTTCCATCTATTCAGAAGCTGCACTCAGTGAGTATATGCGAGGGGGCCCCACACCGGTATACATATCACCATGAACTGTATTATTTCCAGGAGCAGGTGGTTATCCCGCCCCAAGTCCTTTGGGCCCACCATGATTCCCCACTAATGGGCACCCAGGCTATCAATGAACTCTTACTCTCCTCTTGAGATCTTTTTGGTGACCGGGGGTTTGAAGAGATATTGAACGTTATGTCCAAGGATGTATGGTGTGTGCCCATACCAAGACCCCTTGGATCAAACTGGTTGGTTTGCTTCAATTGACCCCGTTACCAAGGGTTCTTGGCAAACAATAGCCATGGATTTCATTGTGGGCCTGCCAAGGTCGGAAGGTTGTGATACCATTTTAATGGTACTAGACTATTTTACAAAGATGGGACATTTTATACCTTGTGCAGGCCTCCCATCTGCTCCAAAAACAGCAGAGTTACTCCTTTGAGAAGTGGTACATCTCCATGGATTGCCCCGTGAAATCATCTCAGACAGAGGGTCACAATTCATATCAAAATTCTGGAAGGTCTTTTTCACCCTTCTCAGAGTAAAACTCTGCCCAACTACTGTTTACCACTCCCAAGCAAATGGACAAGTGAAAAGAACCAATCAACATGTAAAACAATAACTTAGATGCTTCTGTACTTACCTCCAGGATGACTGGAGGAAACAACTACCACTTGCAGAATTTACATACAATAACGGCCCAAACGCCTCTTTGGGAATTTCCCCGTTTTTCATATCTTATGGTTTTCAGCCCCCCGCCCCCATCCTTTGCTTTCCAGACATTGTCCCAATGACGGTTCCTGTGACATGCACCCTGGTATCTGTGATAAAGAAAGCTCAACAAAAGGACCTTCAATTCCTCCATGCTGCTCGCCTCTGTTACAAGACAGTTGCAGATAAACGGCATCATTCTGGCCCCTCTCTACAGGTGGGAGATCTTGTTTGGGTAAGAAAGAAGAACTATCCCTCTCTTCGACCCTCTGCAAAGCTGGATGACAACTATATGGGACCTTACCCCATTTCCCGAAAATGTAATGAGGTTACATATGTTGTTTCCGTCCCGGCCCATTTCCGAATCCACTCCATTTTTCATCTATCCCTCTTGAAAAGGGCATACGCCCCCACCTACACCATATGGCATACCCCTCCCCCTTTACCAGTGATCCTGCAGGATCAGCCCGAGTACGAGGTGTGGGCAGTCCTGGACTCTAACCTCATTGGGGGTCATTTGTACTATTTCATTGATTGAAAACATTGCGGGCTGACCGAACGCTCATGCTGGCCCAGCATGTGCATGCCTCCCCCCCATCCTGTCCTTGCCTTCCATCATCATCATCCCTCCAAACCAGGGCTTTGGACCATGGTGGGAGGCGGAGGGGGCCCTGGATGGGGGGGGTACTGTCATGCCATGGCAATTCGTTCCTCGGGTTTCTAGGCAAATTGAGGTAATGCTGAGGAATGTCCCCATGGCCCGTGATGCCTATAGAGGGGTGGGCCTGCCCAACCTGCCCATAGATGGAGGGGTGCTGGCCCCGCCCAGGCACAGCACACGTCTGGTGGGGCAATGCAAACCTTGAGCATGGGGAGGCGGGGGCCCCCTGCCCTCCCCTAGGGCATGAGAGAGTTCAGGGATGTATAAAAGCAGTGGCAGGGCTTTACAGCCCCGCTGGTAAACATTTGAGAGACTGGCCCCTTGCTATCTTGTTCCTTGTCAATCTGTGAGAGAATTGTTTTGAAAGTCAGTGAGTGGGCAGTGCGAGTGTGACTCTCCCACCTTTTCCTTACTCAGCTGCCTCCATTTGTGTTCCCTGTGTTAGTGTGTGAGACCCAGAGTGCGTGAGTATTCCCCATTTCTACCTACGGTGCATGAGTGTGACCCCGCTTCCCTCTGCCCCAAGTGAGTGCCCTGTCCACTGGGGATCCTTGTTCCCTTCCTTCCCCTCCAGCCTCCATTCATATTCCCATCCCCCCTTCCCCCCACCTCTCCCTTCTCATGGTGTCCTGGGACCTGTTGCAAGTCCCATTGTGTACCCTGCTAAGTCGTTTCCCTTCTTTTCCCCTTCCCCCCTTTTCTTGGTAATTGGATCCTTTCCTTCCCCATGATGAGTCAGGTTGCCCCTAAGTTGGGGGGAAAGCCCAAATAAGACCATACCGGGTAACTCATGTGGAGAGAAGCCCGGCCAAGGAAACCCACCTTTCACCCCCACCAGCTTCCGTGTCTCCTCCCCTTTCCCTAACTACCTGAGACATTAGCAGTGCTACTGTCTAGCCAGTTGTCTCCTATTTTGTATTTGACAGAAATTATGTGGTTACCGTGTTAGTCCCAAGTGCAAGAACAGGAAGCACAGTGTTCAAATGATATCTTTTATCGGACCAGCTGCTGTTGGTGGAAATAAGCAAGCTTTTGGGCTACACGGGGCCCTTTCTCAGACATGTAGAGGAGCCTGTCAAAAATATACAAACTGAGAAAATACAGGGCAGTACATAAAGGGGCAGGAAAGGGTGGGGTTAGATAAGACAAGGTGGCTAGTGGGGGGCTATAACTTATGAGTGGGGGTCTTATCAAGCCCCACCCTTTCCTGCCTCTTTATATACTGCCCTGTATTTGCTCAGCTTATATATTTTTGGCTGGATCAGTGCCATAACTATTGGGTCGTGGGGGGCTCAGTTGTGCCCAGGGCCCACTGGGGGCCCAAAACTGGCAGCAACAGTTTAAAAAAGGCAATGGAAATAGGTGAAGTGCATCACTGGCACTTCCTCCCGGCCGCTGCCAGGGTTGAGGTCTGGGAGGGGACTCTCATGATCAGGCTGGGGGTGGGACACATGGCACACGCTGGGGCAGGGCCAGATGCAGGTACATTTATTCAGAGAGAGTCAGTAGCAGGTAAAGGTGCCTGGCTGGCCTGCAACACAGCAGGCATGCCATGCCGTGCCTCCCCTCCCTCTCCTCACTTCTGCTGCGTGAGGAGGGGCGAGGCTGGCTCTGAGCAGCTTTTCTCCTGCCACTGCAGCGGCTGCAGCTGCTGCATGTACACTCTAGCCTGGCTGCAGTCTGTGACCTCACTTGTCCTCCTGAGTGAGACCTCCTGAGCAGGCGCGGCTCCCCTTCCAGGGCGTTGGGGCCGCTGACTGCCCAAGCACCCCGACAGGCGCCGTGCCGCCACTCGAAGTAAAACAAAACAAAAAAAACCTCCCCGCCGCTTCCCTGCTGCCTGCAGCAGCCTCTGCCTTGCCTTTGCTTCAGAGCGGAGGCTGCTGCAGCACTGTGGTCAATTTCATGTCAGTTTCACTGAAACTGACCACAGCGCCGCTGCAGCAGCCTCCGCTCTGATTGCAAAGGCAAGGCAGAGGCTGCTGCGGCTTGACTTCTCTTCTGGGACCCACTCCAGAGGAGTGGGTCCCAGAAGGCTCAAAAATCAGCCGCCCAAAGCGTTTTCCTATGGAAAACGCGATT
>QEPC01004255.1:1603886-1615199 GCA_003113815.1 Sphenodon punctatus | reverse complement strand
GGGAGGGTTTGTTTTTTTTAATTTGGGGCTAGAAGTTTTTTTACATTGCAGCCATTTTTAAATGGCTGCAATGCAAAAAATCCGGTACCTGGAATCCGGTACTCCAGACCGGATTACCGGGTCGAATCCGATAATGCCGGTACGCCCGGTACCGGCATTATCGGATACCGGATTTTACCAGTTTCCCGCCCCTAATAAATAATATTGTGTGGTTGTTTACGTCCCAAGCAATACAAAAAGTTGTCATTGCCCATAAGCCATGGGTTGGGGACCACAGGTCTAGTCCAATATCCTGTCTCTGTAAGTGGTCAGGACTTATGTTTCAGAAAAGGGAACTCTTGAACAGACAATTGTGAAAAAAACTTGCCCTGGGGTTTTGAGTGTGTGTGTGCGTTAAATTTCTTTTAAGCCCTTGATAATGTAACAGGGCTTGAAAATGCTGCTAAGACTATTTTCTCAAGATTTCACTTTGCAAACCTGATGTAGCCATTTCACACTGAGAAATAAGCCAATCACTTCTTCAGTCAGTCATCAGTAGTGGCAGGAAAAGGCCTCTCAGTTCAAGAGAACAGATGCCTTCACTGTTTATTGCTCTTTGTCTGTGTTATGTGACCCTGATGCTACTAATGAATAAAACAAAAACAAGCACCACCAGTTGGATGAAAGGCAACACTCTGGGATATGATTTGATTTCTTTATTAGAGGCAAAGTGTTTACCAAACGCAAATAGATAACAATAAGCAGGTGACAAAAAAGTTTAACAAGCAATACAGCCCTCTCATGATGAAAGGCATACAGACATTTCAAAATAACAATAATAGCAATGATGATGTACTTTGTCCATGCAACCCACTAAACTCAATTACACAAGGACTTGCTGCATGGTTCCAGTTTTCTGCAGGAACAGTGAATGTGTTCAGTATGTTTTGACAGAGAAAATCCCATCTGTGGTGGAAGGAACACACACAACTGGATGTGCATGCTTGCACTGCTAAGAGTAACTACTAACGACACCCTGAGTGGTTTCAGTATGGAAAAAAGGCAACAGACAGTATTGAAGGTGACCAAAAAATAAAAATCATTTACGTATGTAAAAATTTTGAATTAGGTAATAGTAAAAGATAAGAATAACAGGAATATGACCTCTGATCAATATGGAAATATTGCAAGTGTCTTTAAAATTACATAAAAAAGAAAAGGACCAAACAATTAAAATATATGTAGCTTTTTTTAAGCACCCAAGGAGATGGACAGAACAGGAAAGGAAAAGCCTATGCAAGTAGTATGTATTAATTATTATTATTATTATTATTAACAAACATTTATATAGCGCAAGCAGTGTACCTGGCACTTTACAAAGTAATAAAATAGACACGGTCCCTGCCCCTAGGGCTTACAATCTGAGAGACAGGAGCTGGGGGAGAGACTTAGGAAGGGGAACAGAGGGAGAGACAAGGGGTCTAACATTCATGAAGATGCGAGGTCTCAAGTGCACGTACTTGGCTTGGTTACGATGAGAATGACAGCAGGCAGGTCCATGTTGCAAGGATAAGGGTAAACAGACCGTAGGTATAGGAATAGTGGCTCAGCAGGATAAAGAGTCAGACAGAGCAGAGCGAAAGAGTGTATCCCACTGCTCTGGTACTAACATTATCATACAGGTTTTGAGCTGAATAAATTAGTACAGTTCCTTGAGTAGCTGTTTTCCCTTCTTATAATTTTTCTAATATCCTTGCTGGAGATGGAGAACAAAATCTTCCCTTCTGCATCTGTAGGGTCCTGCAGTCATTGGGCATTTTTACACACACATTAAAGTTCTGGATTTTTCAATCTTCTGGGTTTACAAGTCCACAAGTAAGTTCCGGATTCATTTTTCACGCACACACTGCCCTGGGGCAGTTCCTGGATACATTCTTCACACAAACACTGCCCTGAGGCAGCCTGAAGTAGCCACATCTGTAGAAGTGACAGGCTGCCATGGAAACCAAGTAAGCACATCTGCATGGAGCAAAGCAGTTTACCAGGAGAACTTTAACAACACACAAAAGCTCTGGGAGAAGTTCTACACAGAATTTCAAAGATCCGGATGTTTTAGATCTGGGTGAGTGATTTAGACACACAGAAACTTCAGGATGTAACAGAAAACATCCAGGAGAAATGTGTGTGCAAAACCACCCACTGTCAATAAAAGCAGGCCTTTGAGCACCAGCTTCAGAGTCTAGGCCTTCATCTCTCCTCCCCCTCCTCCTCCCTTGTGGCTGCCCCCTTGCTGGGCTTGGGATTAGAACTAGCACCTTGGAAACCCAGAGAAGGCAGCTGGTGCTGCAGCGCCTGTGTCATCATTGTGCTCTGATCTACCCCCTTCTTCCTACTTAGGCCCTGCTCCATCACCCTGTCAATAAAAAGGTATGCCCCTCCCCCATTAATTTCATTGGCTTCCCTAGTCAGAAGGGGAAGGCAGGTTGAGCAACAGCTAAGGCCAGTGTATATGCACTCCTTAGCTTTGCTGTCTTTGATCCTTCCTGCCTGCTTCCCAGACTTGTCCTCAGCCTGCCTGCCTGGTTCCCGCTGCTCTCTTGTCATCAGCCCTTGCTCTTAGCCTCATTCATTCTTGCCATGCTTGCCCAAGTTGGACTGTCCCTCTAGCATCATCCCATGTAGTGCTGTTTTGAAATAGCCATTCTGCTTTTGCATAAATACAGTGGCCGCCATTGTGTTCTACAGCAAAGGTCATTTTGCGTATGCCTAAAGGCCTTTTGATTGGTCTGATCAGAATACTGATCAGTCTGAATTCTGATTGGACGACTTGAACTGCTTGGTTCTGACAGTATTGAAACTGGGTCGAAAATTATGTGTCAACATTAACAGCTTTTATTTGTCTCCTATTGCTAGATGTGTACTATGTACCAAACCAAGCAAGGATGTTACTGACCCAGGAGCAATGCGTCCCTGGATTCAGGCTCAAGCAGAGTGGCAGCAAGATCGAGTCACAGCAAGATCAGGCAATAGTCAGGATTCAGACCAGACAGATCAGGCCAAAGTAACTGGGATCATCTGATTCAAGCATATTTGAAGACCCCTCGGTTCAAAATGAGGGGTCAGAACAAGGAAATCAAGCTGAGGCTAAGCCACTGAGTTGAAGGGTGGTCCAAACTCACCCCTTTCTTTTAAACCCTACATTGACTCTGTTGCTAAATCCTGTCGCTTCTCCCTCCATAACATTGCTAAGATTCGCCCTTTTCTCTCTGTCTCTTCTGCCAAAACTCTTGTTCATGCTCTGGTCATCTCTCGCCTCGATTACTGTAACCTCCTTCTCACTGGCCTTCCCCGGTCTCACCTTTCTCCCCTCATCTCTGTCCAAAACTCTGCTGCCAGGGTCATCTACCTCGCTAGTTGCTTCGACCATGTGCAGCCCCTCCTCTCTTCGCTTCACTGGCTTCCCCTTCCTGAACGAATCCTGCACAAGCTCCTAGTCTTCACCTATAAAGCTCTTCACAACCTTGCTCCCCCCTACCTCTCTGCACTTATCGCCTTCCATACTCCAGCCCGTGCACTTCGCTCCTCCTCTGTCCCCTCTCTCGCCCTTCCACGCCTTCCCTGCTCCCCTAAGCTGGTTCATAGAATTGTTGCAGTACCAATTAAGTTAACCTGGAGGGCAGAGGAGGGACGAGTTTCCAGTTCCTAGCTTATTCCTCCTTGTACTATATAATCATTTTCACCATAGAGCAAATTGCTAGGAGCAAGCTAGAAGCCCATGAAAAATGCAGGTTTATTGTAAGCTGCCCTGAGCCTATTTGGGAAGGGCGTCATATACGTTTAAATAAATATATATGTAACAAAAACATGGCCACAAGGTTCCTATTATTGCTACCAAGAACCCAAGATATGTTATTTCTGGAAAGTATATGTCTTTAACTCACCTTGCGGTAGCTTTTTACCACCAGCAGCTGATGCAGTTCGGCTCTTCAAGCCTCTCTTTACAGGGCCGTTCTCAAATCCTAAATCAAAAGGGTCAATTTTCTCCCAACTCACTCTCCTGGTTGCACACTCTCATTACATGATTCATCCACAAGCACTTTGTAACAGGTGACTGAATTTGCTTATTGGGTTCATGGTCGGGTAAGGAAACTGCAAACTATCAATTGTTTCTCATCACAAAGATACATAATCATGGGGGCTCATTTTTGGCATGAGTGCCTGTTGTAAAGGCAATGACTGATTGGGTTTCCTTTTTGTTTTCTTGTTTTATGAGTTTGGTTTGTGAAATGTCTTCCTGTTCCACACAGTCTACGTTCTGAGCATCACTAATGGAAGTTGAAGGAAGTAGCCTGCTCAAATGTTTCTGACTCAAACTTATCTTTGGAGTAAATTGTATGAGGTATAATTTGATTTTCAGAAATGTCATGCAATTGCTCAATCTCCAGATCTCTCTCTCTCCTGCCTTTCCTTCTACCTGGATTTTCATTAGGCAAATGGATGCACAAAACAGGGGAGGCTATCCTGATTGTGTGTTGTTCTCTAAATGCAAATGAAACATTATTCTGTCAATAGGGTCTGCTAGCACCAGAGGGAAAATAAACAATTTCTATATGAGTCTGCGGGGCCAGCACTAGCTATTTTGCTTCCCTGGCAAATCAACTTTAACCTGTCTCCACTCATTCCCACAGGAGATGCCAAGTCAGTCCATGCCAAGGACTATCACTGCCATTACTCAAGGGCTCCAGGAAGTGTGTTCTGCTCCCTGGAGACAGATGGCAACTACTACTGTGTTCCTGGGCTAAGGTTTAGAAGGGATCAGTCAGTGCTATGATTTTGATTCAGGCTGCATCTGCATATTGGCACCAGTGCTTAATTTGCAAAACAAGAGGTGCCTGAAAAATAGGGGACAGGGGAAGAGATGAAACAAGTATTCACAAAAATGAGTATAACCTTTCGACTTATGGAATCCAACTCAATTCAGTAACATCAAGTACTCATTGGTACCCGAATAGTGCCCAACGGGCTACCTTACCTGATGTATATATTTACAGACCTCCCATACAGATTTACTGGCCTCCTGTACAGATTGAGCGGCCTCCTGTACCAGTTTAGTGGTCAGTGTTGGACAGCCTATTCCACACCCAGTAGGCTGTCCAAAATTGCATGGATCTCCCATGGGTAGAATCACACCCACCGCCCTTCAGAGGGGCTCCAGGCAGTGGCAGAGTGGCTCTGGGGGTGGGGTCTAGGCAGCAGCAGGGAGGTTTCTGTTTCCCTTGTCCCCTGGACCCCCCATCTGTTGCTGCCCAAAGCCCACTAGGGCCTCTTTACCACCACGCAGAGCCCTTCTGCTGCTGCCCAGGGTCCCCTGCCCTCCCTGCAATCTCCAGGTAATTTGGAGGTTGGGGGGGTTGAGCGGGGTTAGAGAGCAATATTTCTAGATGGGCAGCTCATTGGGCACCCAGCAAGCAATCCATGGTACCTGTCCTCACTCTGGCAAGTTCAAATACAATGGATTTGACAGGTTTACAAGTTTGCCCTTTTCAGCCCTAATTATGAATTGCTGTGTACTTCTGTGAAGTGATTGAATGGATCAATGTCGGAGACAGGATGCTGGGCTTGATAGACCATTGGTTTGACCCAGTATGGCTGTTCTTACTCTCTTATACTAGTATATTTTTAAAGTTTTGTTCACTTTTTCAAAGTCCCTACTAGAAAATTTCAGCTTCCCTACTAGAAAATTAAAAGCAATACAAACTCCCAAAGCTCCCCCACTTTCCCTCCACACACACACACACACACTTTTTGGCAAAGAATAATAATTCCTGTGGCAGGCGGGTGTAACTGATTTTTTTAGTGCATTAGATACCCTAGAGAAACAAATCCACTGCAGTAGCTACTTTTCAAAATATCCGGCCTGTGTTTTTAATGTGTTCAGTCTTAGGCAAAAAATGTGCCAATTATTCAAGTAAACAGCAGTGCTACAATGTTTCGGGACCTGATACTCTTCAGAGATTTAATTGTTTGTTGTTTCTTTTTCTGTAATCAATACCCACCAGAGTGCTGTTCTGAAATTCATGATACTCTTAGATGGAAGGTAACTGTTCTCAATATATTCAAGTCAGCAACATGAAAGCTGCTTGAAACGCAAGACATAGATATGTTCCCTTTATACAACATGCACTTGAATAAAAGTTACTTGCTATAAAGTTACATTGCTTGCTCCTTTAACTAAAATGATGATACTCTTAGAATTAATAGACTAAAGCCTCTAGAGCAGTGGTTCTCAAATTGAAGGGGAACTCCCCCATGGGAAGAAGGCATGAAAGGCATTCACAGAGGAGGCAGGTTGTGGCAAGGATTGCCGCTGGCAAATGCCTAGCTCCACTTGGGCTGAGCTACGAGTCATTTCCAAAATGGCAAGAAGTCAAGGCGGGAAAGTGCCAAAAACCAATGGGAAGAGGGTCAGGAAGCTACATATGTGTGGGCAAGTGGAAGAGAGGCAAAAGGCATATATGTGTGTGTGTTGTTTGGAGGGACCTTACCTAGAAGGGTGTGGTTCATTTTTGTTTTTTTAATTACTAAAATGAACAAAGCCCCATTTTAATAATTAAAATATGAAAAATAACGAACAAGGAAATGACAACAGAATGAAAATGGATCTGAGAAATAAAAACTAAAAAACCCCATGTTCTGTGCATGCACACCCTTTCCCAAAATGGCACCAGCTATTTTGGCACCATTTTGGGAAAAGGGAGCCAGCAGTTCTGCACGTGTGCAGAACTGTACTCTGCATGTGCAGACTGGCTCCCTTTTTCCAAAATGGGACTGGCGCCATTTTGGAGAAGGGCTGCACGTGTGAAGAATGGTTTGGTGGCCATTTTGCACTTGCACCGTGATTTTTTATTTTTAAAATTATTTTTAATGAAATAAAATTTTAGAAAAACAAATGGGAAAATGATTTTTTTGTACAAAAACCCCTTTGTTTTTGAGTGGGGGTGGGGTGGGTCATAAATGAAAATGAATGATGTGCCTGCTGTGCACCCCTGGCCTTAACTACCACAGACAAAAAATGAATAGAGTGAGACAAGGTGTAGCCCCCCTTTTCCTTTTCCTTTCTCCTTCCCTCACCCCGACTCCAGTACATATATTCTAAGTGTTATGTGTAGCGAGAGCGTGTGAGCGAATGGGATTCGAACGGAGAGTGAAAGTTGGTCATGTTTTGTGTGTGTGAGTGTGTCTGTGCTGCAGCACCATGTCTGTCTAATTGTGTTTTATGTTTATTACCTTCTGTATTCCACTCTTCTTATTTCCTCTCCCTGCTTGGACTGGAGACTAAATGTGGATACCTGGTAGCAGAAAGGCTGAGGTTCAGTGGTGGGTGGTATTTCGAAGCTGGCCACTCCTCACACTACTCCCTGCAAGCCCTGGGTCAAAGCAGTCTGCAAGCCAGCTCCATGGTGCTGCTGCTGTTTGTTGCCTCAGCTGCAGCCATTCACCCTGAGACTACATGCATGTGCAGTAGCACAGTTTGCTGCTATGGGCTATTGTGCATGTGCACACTTGTCGCTGCCATCTTTGCTCTCTGGAGCATGCTGGGAAATGTAGTCCAGATGCTCCAGAGAGCAAAGATGGCAGAGACAGTGCTCAGAGGGGCACAGCAGCTGTAGGCCAGACGCACCTCCCTAGGTATCCTCAAATGAGTGGAGGGGAGGTGGGTCCAAGGGTGCCCAGTGAACAGGACAAGGGAGGAGGGCAGCTGGGGCCATGAGCATGCCCCCAGAATACTGAGCGTGCTCCAGGCAGCCAGAGGACTGCTTGAGTACGGTGGCTATCCCTCTCCTTTAAAAGAAAACACTTATGAAAAATACATGGTACAGGGCTGCACCATGTATTCTTCAATAGTAATGGGGTCAATTGTCCTGCGGAATCCATACTCCATGTATTGTTCAATAGTAATGGGGCCAATTGTCCTGCGGAATACATACTCCATGTATTGTTCAATAGTAATGGGGTCAATTGTCCTGCAGAATACATACTCCATTTATTGTTCAATAGTAATGGGGCCAATTGTCCTGTGTTGGTTCATCCCCCTCCCAGTTGTACTTTTTTAAAAAAATTGAAAATGTTACTAACATGATATTGGGGGTAATCTTAGCTCCAATTGTAAGGAATGAGAAAATGAAAGCACTACATGCCTAGGCTACTGGGGTCATATTTTTCCCAAACATATACTGTTAAAACTGTATTTTTAATAAATAAATAAATAAATAAATAAATCTTAAACTAGAACCTAGTCTTTCCATTAAGTGTTCACCAAGTAGGATGAGGACAACAATTTAGCATTTTGTCTGTTTTCATAAATGTCATTTACTGTGTGTGCAGAAAAATATAACTACAAGAGCATTGGGGTCAATTATGGCCCAAGGTGAAAACTCATACTTACAACTTCAGTTTTGTTCTATGTTCACACGTCGTTAACACTTTCATAGCCCTTTTCACACAGACACTCTAACACCAATCAAATGGGTGTTACATTGCACTATACATGTTACAGGGCACCCACAGGGCAACACTGGAGCCCTTCAACATGGGTAGGAGCATGCATGCACCTACACCCACCGCCCACGGTTTTCACACAGACACCTTCACCCATCTCCACCCAGCAAAATGCACCCCACCCACCACCCGCGGTGTTCACACAGACGCCTCCACCCATCTCCACCCAGCAAAACTGGGTGGAGGCATCTTGTGTGAAATGGGCCCATGTTGCAGGGCTGCAGTGTTGCCTTGTGGGTGCCCTGTAACATGTATAATAAAATATAACACCCATTTTATTTATGTTAAAGTGTCTGTGTGAAAAGGGCCCATGTGAAAATGGCCCTCCACCAGCCCTCCTCCGGTTTTCCAGATGACCCTGTGCGTGGAGATGGGTGGGTGATGAGTGGAGATGGGTGTGCACTGGGAAAGCGCACACACAAACACCCATCGCCCATGGTGTTTATATAGGTGCACACACCCAGCATACACCCATCCACCACCGGCCCGTTTGCATGGATGCCCCGCCCCTCCCAGCACACCCACCAGAACACCCAGTGGTGGGTGTGGCTGTCCATGTGTAAACGGTCATAGAAGCTTTTGAATTTTGTCTTCCACTCTACAAGCATTTACCAGTCAGGTCGCATATGTCAGGGCTCACCCCTGTATACCAGGGATCTCTCCTGAGCGGATTCTTAAATAGCAGTTTTTAAAAGTGAAACAAATCATACATACGTACATTGTTTCCTTATTTAAAACAGACTCGAAGCCTTGCATTGCCAAAACCTTTTTCCTACCACCTGATCTACAGGAGCAATGCTGGTTTTTCCATGTTGATTTTTTTTCGCACGAGCTTTGCATTTTGCTCACTATTGCATGCCACCACCATTTATAGTTTTTTGTCGTGCATACACTGGCCTTTTTCATTCATTTTGTGTTCTATTCCATGGATCATATAAGTGAAATTTTAATCCTGGCCCTTCCCCTGTTGTCCCTGCCCATTGCCCCACCAGCCACCACTGCTGAGTCTTAAATGGCATTGCTATCAGGTGACCAATGAAGACCAATGAAGTCAGAGACTCCAGTATAAAAGGAATCACTACAATGCTTAAGGAAGTGGGGACCCAGGTGAGGTGAGCCCAGCCCAGCCCAGCCCAGCCCGGCCCGGCCCGGCCCGGCCCGGCCCGGCCCGGCCCGGCCCGCCTCGCCTCGCCTCGCCTCGCCTCGCCTCGCCTGCCTGCCTGCCTATGTTAGAGTTTTTCTTTTCTTTTTTCCTTGCTCTGTAACCTTTGCTTGTTTTTGCTGTCCTGCTTGGGGAGGCGAGAAACTTTTGTTTGTTTGCTTGCTTGTTTACTTGAATGTCTGCTGTGTACCTGTGTTGAAAAGCCAAGACTCACCATCACTTGAATATTCCTCCAGGAAGGGTGGCACACAGTTTAAAACGTTTGAGAACCACTGTTCTAGGAGAAACAGCTGTTACGTGATTTTCAATATGCTGAACGTTATATTTATTTTATTTATTTATTTTCTAGATTTTTACCCTGCCTCTCCTGAGAACAGCTCGGGGTGGCTTCCAACAATAAAAATACATATAATATATATATAAAACAATTTAAAACACATCAAAAATACAATTCAAGTATTAAAACAGGGCCCGGGAAAACATTAAAACAATAAATAGGGTAGGGGAGATAAAAACCCTCTAACCTCCCCTCCCCTCCTCCCCAAAGGCATGGGCGAACAGCCAGGTTTTACAACTTCGCCGGAATGTCAACAGGCTTGGGGCCAGGCGAGCTTCCTTCGCAAGGAAGTTCCAGAGGCGTGGCCACTGAGAACGCCCTCTCCATTGTGGCCACCCGCTTAATGCGGGGGACCTCCAGGAAGGCACCCCCGGCAGACCGAAGGAGCCGCACTGGGGCGTGGAGGGTGAGGTGGTCCCTGAGGTATGAGGGGCCCAGACCATGAAGGGCCTTGTAGATCAACACCAAAATCTTGAACCTAGCTTGTCACACTATTGGCAACCAGTGCAGAGTCCAGAGCACAGGTGTAATGTGCTCCCGGCGACCCATCCCTGAAAGGAGAAGGGCGGCCGCATTCTTCACTAGCTGCAGCCTCCGAACCAGGAACAAGGGAAGCCCCACGTAGAGCGCTTTGCAGTAGTCCAGCCTCGAGGTGATGAAAGCATGGATGAGGGAGGCCAGGTCCGGGCCAGAGATGAACGGACACAGCCTCCACACCAGATGCAACTGGCGGAAAGCAGCCTTTGAAACTGCCTCCACCTGTCACTCCAGGTGGAGATCCGTGTCCAATATCACCCCCAGACTCCGGACCTGCTGAGCTATAGGAGGGCTAACCCCCCCAATCAGGGGAGCCTCTACCTCCCTCACTATCCCCACCAACATCACTTCCATCTTATTGGGGTTGAGCTTCAGTCTGCTCTGCCACATCTATTCCGCCACGGCCACCAAACACTGGGATAGCAACGAGACAGGAGGGTCTGGGACAGTTGAAAAAGAGAGGTACAGCTGAGTATCATCAGCATATTGGTGACATCGCACCCCGAACCCTCTCACGACCTCCCCCAAGGGCTGCACATATATACATTAAACAATAATTATTATTATTATTATTAACAAACATTTATATAGCGCCCGCAGTGTACCTGGCATTTTACAAAGTAATAAAATAGACAAGGTCCCTGCCCCTAGGGCTTACAATCTGAGAGACAGGAGCTGGGGGAGAGACTTAGGAAGGGGAACAGAGGGAGAGACAAGGGGTCTAACATTCATGAAGATG
>QEPC01004255.1:1573118-1603557 GCA_003113815.1 Sphenodon punctatus | reverse complement strand
CATAATGGAGACAGAATGGAACCCTGCGGAACGCCGCATGATAAAGCGTGGGGGCAAGATGTCTCATCCCCCAGCATCACCCGCTGGCTTCTCCCCGAGGGGAATGAGTGGAACCATTCAAGAACAGTCCCATCCAGACCCCCCAGGTCACGCAGCCATCTCAACAGCAGCCCATGGTCCACGGTATCAAAAGCGGCCGAAAGATCTAGCAGGATGAGAAATGTTGAACATCCTTCATCCATCTTCCGGCAGAGGTAGTCGACCAAGGCCACCAGCGCCGTCTCAGTGCCATAGCCGGGGCGGAACCCAGATTGAAATGGGTCCAGGAAACCGATGCTATCTAGATGCACCTGAAGCTGGAGTGCCACTGCCAGCTCAATAACCTTCCCTAAAAAGGGAAGGTTAGAGACAGGTCGGTAACTGGAGAGCGCATCCATGTCCAAAGCTGGTTTCTTCAGCAGGGGGCACACCACAGCCTCCTTGAGGCTGGGCGACAACCTCCCCTGCTGCAAGGACGCGTTAGCTACCCTCGCCAGCACCGTCCCCAACGTCTCCCTGGAGGCTTTCGCCAGCCAGGATGGGCATGGATCGAGTTCGCAACAGGTGGCCCTCACAGACCCCCAAGACATCCACCACATCAGCCGGCGTCACTTCCTGAAACTCCCCCCACAAAACTGGACCGGACAGGGCCTCCATCACCTCGCACTCTCCCCCTACTGCCCCATATCCAGCGTCAAAGTCACTCTGCATCCGAGCGATCTTGTCTGCGAAGTAGCTGACAAACTCCTCACAGTGGAGGATACCCACATATCTTTGTCTTTTATCTCCTAATTTTCAAACTTCATATATATTTAGTGGAAGAATAAAATATGGCCCCTGGAAATGTTTTTTATAATATTTTTTGTAAAGTTTTGGGCCGGAAGATACCTTAAATGTCATCTAGCCTATCCCCCTACTCTAGAGCTGAATTGGGTAGCTAACCCATGAGAAATACCTGAAATTTAGGGTAGCCCATGGTGCTCACTTGGTACCCAGTGGTACCCAGTTGGTACCCAGTTGGGCACATGATTTCCTCAAAGACTTGGTAGTACCACTACCAAGGCCGTTTTTACATGGACAGGGGTGGGGGAGGGATGGGTGTTTATGGTGGGTGGAGGTGTGTGTGTGTCTCTTTACACAGACAAATACCCACCTCCACCCACGGGGCCTCCTTCAGTTTCCAGAGGGTTCTGTGGGTGGAGATGGGTGGGTTATGGGTGGAAGTGGGTGTTGCACAGGAGCGCAAACGTACACACACCCATCTCCTGCAGTGTTCACACGGGTGCACACCCATCCCCCCACCCACCGCCGGCTGTTTACACATACAGCCACACCATTGGAACACCCTCCCGCACCCCCAGCGGGGGGTGGGAGGGTCCGTGTAAAAATGGCGAAGATGGCATTTTCAGTATTACATGCTAAGAAACAGACCTGAATGTGAACTTTTTATTCATTTTCCATTTAAAATAAAGGGGACACCTACCACTGAAAACTTTCACAACACATTGGTAAGACAGACTAAACGTTGATTAAATAAGCAGCATAGAGTACAATTCCAAACAGCTCCTAATACGTTATCCAGATGAAGTTTCTGAAATGAAAATCAATTACATTGCTGCGAGAAAAGACCAGGCAGCACAAAAATAATAACCAACAGCTTAACTATAGGTTCCATGAGGAGGAGTGCTAATTCCTGGTAAGCACATCTTAAATTCCTCTTAATATGGCCAAAGAAGGTTGCAAGGCACCAAAGATCCATCCAATTGACTATGGTTTATGGGCTTAGTCTATGAAAGTGATTGCACAGTTTAGAAGAGCTTCCCCACAGGTCTTCTGAGAGAGCCTAGGGGGATCTAAGACAGTGACTTCTCATACAGTCTTGACTTAATAAATAAATTCAATATTTGTTCATCCTCTCTCAAAGAGTGACTGCAGATCCAGCTTTATTGTTCATAAAAGCTCAGAGTTCTTGAGGTCTGAATACAGAAGCAAAGCATTTAGACTGAATTTCTAACCAATGCATTCACATGGATTAAACTGTGGAAATAAAGAGCATACACTTTATCAGAACTTGCAGGATGAGCCCAATTGCAGGGATGACAAGTGTCTCCTTGGAATGCACAATTCGCCACAACCAGGTATTTCTGAGAGCCAAAGCTGAGCTGCTGCAGGAATAGTGGAGTGGCTGGCCTGTAGATACCTAGCCAGTGGCTGCTGGTGGATAGGGATGGGCGAACGCAGTTTGGAAGTTTGGAGTTCGATCCGAACTCTGCCTGTTCAGACGACCAAACCTGAACCCAAATCCAAACAAGAACTGACCGAACCAAACTCAATTCCGAATGTCAAAACGACCGAGCAGTTCGGTCAGTTCAGATCGCGTTCGGGTGAGTTCGGGTGGCAAAAACGTGTCACTGGAAGGCAAAACGTGACAGGGTGGCGGAGTCAGCTGAGGAGCAGACTTCCAGGCATCAGGGGTGGAGAGGCTTGGAGTAGCAGCCAGCCTGCCCAATCACCTTTTCATCTCAGACCACTGGCTTCACAGTCTGCGATTGCCACGGGCTAGGCTGCACGGAGCCAATGGGGCTTGTGGTGAGGTGGGCGCAGCAAGAAGCAAAACTGATTGCCTCCTGCCTTCCCAACAACTTCTGAGCTACTCACTGTTCCTGAACAGCAGGCGTTTCAGAAGGCTCCCTCTTTCCCAGCAGTTTTTGTTCCTTTCTATTCCTTATCCATTGCCATCCTCCTCCTATTACACCCATCCAACCCATATTATCATTTATTTAGATTATATTAGATAGATTTAGGTGTTGTTTTTTGTTTTTACCTCTCCCTGTGTTCCCTGTGTTCAATCTTCCTTCCTCCCTCCCCCCTCCATTGAATCCTTTTCCCTCTCCCTCTTATTCTATCCCTGATTCCCTTCCCCTGTTTTAAGTTTGGGATTTATTTAGAGTAGGATTATTATTAGATTGATTTTGATTTCAGTTTTGTACCCCTCCCTGTGTTCTTTGTGTTTCCCCCCGTGTAATATTGTATATATAGATAGATAGTTATTAGATAGACAGTTACTAGATAGATATACATAGCAGTTAGCTTAGTTATAAAGATAGATAGAGATACAGTGTGCTTGTAGGACAAGGCCTTTGTAGTTAACTATTAGCATATTCCATTTAGTTCAATAGGTTTTAGAATAGTTAATAGCAGTTAGATTCAGTGTATATATATTTAGTGTATATATACACACTAAACAGCCACTCCAGCCCCAGGACCCACCATCAGGGTTCTGGGGCCTAAGTTACTGGCGGGGGGCGGCTGTGGCCAATATGTATCTAGAAGCTGCCACTCTAGCCCCAGGACCCACCATCATGGGTCTGGGGCCATCATTCCTCGCACAGAGGTGATGTCATTCCAACAAACCAAGAAACAGACACTCCAGCCCCAGGACCCGCCATCTGGGTTCTGGGTCCAAGTTACAGGAAGGGAGGGATGTGGCCAATATGTATCCTGAAGCTGCCACTCTAGCCCCAGGACCCACCATCATGGGTCTGGGCCCATCATTCCTCACACAGAGGCAATGTCATTCCAATGAACCAAGAAACAGCCACTCAGCCCCAGGACCCGCCGTCAGGTTTCTGGGTCCAAGTTATAGTCAGGGAGGGCTGTGGCCAATATGTACCTAGAAGCTGCCAGTCTAGCCCCAGGACCCACCGTCATGGGTCTGGGGTCATCATTCCTTGCACAGAGGTGATGTCATTCCAACGAACCAAGAAACAGCCACTCCAGCCCCAGGACCCACCATCAGGGTTCTGGGGCCAAGTTACAGGCAGGGAGGACTGTGGCCAATATGTACCTAGAAGCTGCCACTCTAGCCCCAGGACCCACTGTCATGGGTCTGGGGCCATCATTCCTCGCACAGAGGCAATATCTTTCCACCGCATCAAGAAACAGGCACTCCAGCCCCAGGACCTACCGTCAGGGTTCTGGGGCCAGGTTACACGCAGGGAGGGCTGTGGCCAATACCTAGAAGCTCCCACTCTAGCCCCAGGACCTACCGTCATGGGTCTGGGGCCATCATTCCTTGCACGGAGATGATGCCATTCCACCGCATAAAGAAACAGCCACTCCAGCCCCAGAATCCACAACCTGGGTTCTGGGGCCAAGTTACTGACAGGGAGGGCTGTGTCCAATACCTAGAAGCTGCCACTCTAGTAGCCCCAGGACCCACCGTCATGGGTCTGGGGTCATCATTCCTCGCACAGAGAGCCTTTCTCCGAACGCCCAAACTGAACAGGACTGTACCGAATGGCCGAACCCGAACACGGTGAACAAACCGAACGGGTAAACTGAACCGGACCGAACTGAACGGCCGAACCCGAACCGCGATCTGTTCGCCCATCCATACTGGTGGACTTTTCGTTTAGTTGAGCAGTGGGTGGGGCCACTGTTAAAACCTCACCCTTTACTAATGGAGTACACAATGAATAACAAAAATCACAAAAAAATACAGATCTAAAAAGTACACAATGTTGGTTGTGTGCAATATTGAGCCAAATGCAAAGCTCTTTGAGCCAATCAAAAAGGGTAGGGCTGAAAAGAGAATCAATTTGATTCTCGTGAGAATTGAGGAAACATTAGAGAGCTCTCACTGGGATCTTGCTAACATTTCAAGATTCTCATGAGATTTGCAGTTTAAAAAAACACAGCTGTGCATTTGCAAAATGGCCACCAGGCAGGCCATTCGATGCATATGAAGCCTTTTCCAAAGGGGTAGTTGTGTACATGCGCAAAAGGACTTCCCTTCCACCCACATCCCACCCACTCCATTCTTTCCAGATGGGAGGGGGAGAGCTGAAATCAAGAGGAAGCTCAGCATAGCTTTCCAGCATTCTACGCCAAAGGTCTGCACCCTCCATCCTGATTGCCCTCCCTCAAATTCTTGAAAATTTGTGACAGGCCAGGTTTCCTTTCCCCACCAAGACAACTGCCAGCCTCACATAAGGTAAGAGAGCTGAGCAGGGGAAAGAGTAGCTTCCTCCTCCATCCCCTCCCCCTTTATTTTCTCTGGGCTGGGAGACCAGTCTGCGTGAACTGGGGGGTGGGGGGTGGGAGATTGGGGAAAACAAGAAATTCCGCCAGAAACTGAATCGGAGTTGATATGTCTGTGAGATCTCAACCCTGATTCTTGATTCTCATGAGATTTTCATGAGAATAAAATCTATTCTAATCTGCATGAGCAGAATGGCCCCAGTATTTTGTCCATAAATGGTTTGTTTTGTTTGTTTGTTTTTCAAATCGAGAAAAAAAATCTCAAGGAGAAATTTTCAAGATTGAGGCTTTTCTTGATTCTTGGTTTGTTTTTTATTCTCATAGAGAAGCTTGATTCTTGATGAGAATCTAGAAAAAAATGACATTGCGTTTCGGCCCTAAAAAGGTTTGACTGATCCCTGGGACTTTGAGTTTGGCAAATCAAACCTTGGAAACAAGCAATATTTGCATGACAATTGGGTAGATTATGACCCTCCCCAAGGTTACTCTCTCTACCAAAGTCCATAAAGATTGGATAAAGGGTCCTGATAATATAAGCAATCTACCTGTAAATGCATTTCTGGCTTTAACTTTCTTCCATCCATTTTACATTAAATTTGGCAGGATTGTATCTCAGACCTTCAGGATCATCTGTGCCAAACTGTAGAAAGTTTTGATAAACGGTCCAAATTTTATAAACATTGAAATTTCCCTCTTGAAGACTTCATTATTCAGGTAAATAGCACATGCAGTGCCATTCAGAGACAGGCATTGCAAGAGGCGTGGGGCTGTAGAAGGGAGGGGAAGCAACCCAACAGACTGACAGACACATTCACTGGCCAATTACTACATGCTTCCACCTTTACAGGACCAATTGGTGGTGCTTTAAGGAAGGCATAGAGAGTAGATAGATATAAGCTTCTGTTCTTTGGACCTGCTCTTTGTCTGTGGTTAGTTCTGGCTTTGGTCAGAGTGTTTTCTCAGACTTTGCTGACAGGCTTTTGGGGTGCCTGCACAGACTGAAGCCTGTGCCAAACAGCAGAGATGACAGATATATCCTCTGGCCAATTGCCTTGACATTTCAAAGACACCCTGGGTGGAACAGAGATGTGATTGGTCTCTCTTACTGTGTGCTTCCAGATTTCTAGGACCAATCCTGGGTGGCTCTGAGGCGGGCACAGAAGGGACATAACTAGGACTTCAGGCAGCAAGGCAGAGGGCAGGGGGATAGTCTCCCAGGTACGGAGTATAGGGGGTGCTTCTGGATTCCTGGCTCCGCTTAGATATCCAGGTGGAGATGGTGGTGAAGGAGACTTTCTGCCAGTTTCATCTGGTTCATCAGCTTCAACCTGGCCACCATCATTCATGCTTTTGTTACCTTGAGACTGGACTACTGCAACGCGCTCTATCTGGAGCTTCCCCTGATGATGGTTGGAGGCTTCAGCTGGTGCAGATTGCGGCGGAGTCAGGTCAGCGGGAGCACATTACACCAGAGTAGGAAGGGGGACACTAGTCATCAAACTGATCATTATCAGTTTGACAGGTCATGTGGGGTCCTACATCAGCGGAAGTCCCGCCCTCCTGGGGGTCATAAGTCCCACCTTGGAACAGAAGTGACGTCAGAAGTGAGTAAGTGGAAGTGACACAGAAGGCAGTAATGCTTCTGGGTCAGGGAGGTGGGAACTGAAGGTTCCCATCCCCCTGAACCCGGAAGGTCCTTACGCTTGACCTTGGTGCAGGGTTCGGGGTAGGGTGAATTGCAGCTATTTGGGTCATGTAACCCCTCTACGAGCTCATCTGACTGAGTTGAACCATTCAGCATAAGTTTAATCATCCTAGCCCACTCTGTCTTGGAGTAAATTGGGTCCGATGGGTTGGGGCTTCTGGGGTAGGATGAGTCACAGAAAGAGGGTCATGTGAGGGTTCAAATGACTCTGGAGTGTGAGCTGAACCAATCGGCAAAAGTTTCGTCATTTTAATCCACCTTATTGCAGAGATTTGACCTAGGGTGTGTGTGCAGTCGGAATTGACTGAAGGGGGGGGTCTCAAACCACTCACCACACAACCCATGACCAATCGGAAAGGTTTGTGGAGCTGTAGTCCTGCCCCTAGGGGTATGAAAGAGGGGGCCACCATTTTCTGAGCACTCTACAGAGCAGGGAGCCGTTCGCTACCAGTTACATGGAAAAACTGAAATGGCTTTCCATGCTGATACAACACCTGTGAGGCCTATGGAATTGACTATGCCTCCAGAGGTAGTGAGATGGTTATACAGAAAACGCTATATTTCCAGTTCAGAGGACAAGGATGTTGAGAGTGAACCTTGTGGCCAAGGTTCTTTTTAGCACTCCTGTTTATGATGAAGCAGCCTGAATGGGAATGCCTGCCCAGCCCTGCGGAGTCTTTGGTTTTTCCAGAGGTGAGAGACCCCTAGCTCAAAATTCAGAGGTAAGAAATATTTTTTCAGGGTGATTAAAAGGGGTTTGCATGTCTAGAGGTGTAATGTCACAAAACATTGCTTTGTAAAAAGACTGGTAATTTCTATTAGTAAATGTTTGAAAGCCCTCCAGAGTCTGATGATGAAAAGAAGGTGGAAGGCCCTACCTGCCATTGCCCTGAGAGGAAAGATGGGGACACACAACCACACATTACACTGCAGAGACAATTGGGCCTGGAACTGAATGAGACAGACCGTGTTCAGCCAACAAAACTAAAATCAACCACGAGACCTATAGTGTAGTGAGAGCATGTGTCTATGGAATTCTAGAACACTGTTTTAGAGAAAAACTATTTTCTGATTGTGAGGGGTGTGTTTTTAATGCTCCACGCCAAATGGCCCACGATTGTGTGACATGGACTTCTGAGGACAGGAACAGAAAACTTAAAGTCATTTGTGATAACCTATACTTACAATCTATCTTTCACGTTCAAATGATGCTAACCTATTCTTTAAACTGTCTTTATATGACACAGGACACTTTTAACCTGACTCTATTGCTGTTTTGTAAAGTTGAATCCTCTCAGGATCCAGAAACCATGTTGGATGGGCTCGTGAAGCAGGGCCATAAATGCATACTAGAATTTGTGCAGACCATAATTAAAAAAACGTCATTATAAATCTTAAGTCTGTAATCCTAAAGTTACAAGAATCTGTAAATAAAGCTAAAAGTTGTTTAACTCTCTGGTATAACATAATTTTGTCAAATAAAAAACCCACATTTTGAAAATCTATCTGTGTTCAGGCTGCACTTGTGTGTGTGTGTGTGTTTCTTTCCAGCAGCAGTTTCTCAAAACAGGGGTGAAACCAGACAGATTTCGCAATGACTTCGAATGGTTCTCTATTTTGTCAATAAATGCACCTTTTGAAAATCTAATGCTTAGGTCTCCAGGATGCATTTTTTCTCAAAACCAGACAGATGTTGCATTGGGTGTGATCTTATCAAGGGGCGTACCAGGACTTCCATTGAAACTCAACATGGGACAATAGGGTTGGCCCATCTCTGTTCTTCTTTTTTGTTATGTTTTTATGAGAGCTTTAAAAAGTAATAGACAAGACAGAGTAATTCTTTTCTTTTTAAAGAAAAAAATACCTGTTTATTGAAAAGTACAAATACAGTAGACATTATTTAAAAATAGAATAAAAATAAAATCACAATATGCTTAATAACCATAGGGCACACTACGGTAGCCTTCTCCAAGCACCCTCTTATCGTAAACAACTCTTTGTGTTTTCCAAAGAATCCTTGTTTCTATTTGAAACCTCTTCTTGTCTCTTACTATAGAGGGCTGCTGAATCGTTATCTTTTTAGCTTCTCCCTGTCCTTGATTATAGTCCCAATTCCCAAACCAGATCTTTCAAGCTCTCAAAATTCACATTTCGTGATTTTTTTCTTGTAAAAACACAGCATACTGTGAGTGGATGTGGCTCTTGCTCATGGTGATAGTCTTCAATGTAGCAAGCTGGATCAAGAGGAGATGCTCGCTTAAAGTATATATACACACGCTCATGTGGTAAGCAACATAACAGTGCCACAGTCAAGGACGCTCTGGATCCCCAAGGGATGCTGTTAGTCATTATTATATATATAATAATGAGAGGTAAATGACTGTGAACAGAGATTTATTTATTTACTAGATAGACGTTTCGGCTTCCGCCTTCATCAGTAACTCAGTTGATTTTTGAACTGTAGTGTGCTGTGAGACAAGCTGACAGTTCCAAGAACACTGAGGGTAGAGAGGTTCTAAGGTGTGACATCAGATGTAGTTGTTCTTACAAGAAAAAATTGGTTCAGGTATTGTCCTCTAAGTTGAGGTCATTGGGTGTTAGGGTGTCAAGCCTGTAGATCCAGAAGTTCTCCCTGGCATCTAGTAGCTTTGGGGTGGAGGGTTTTTCTATAGGGAAGATTTCCAGGTCCGAGTGTAATCTGTTGAGTTAAAGTGCCTTTCCACAGGTTGTTCCTATTTCTTTGTTACAGTAGCCGATTTGTGGTTTCTGAACCGGGTACGGAAGTCCATGGTAGTTTTCCCAACGTATTGTATATGACAATCAGGATGTTTGCATTGTATCACATATATGACATTGCTTGCCTTGCAATCACGAAAAATAAATCATGAAATGTCACTTTACGACTGAACACCTCAAAGTCTACATAACTTTGAATATTATCCAGAAAGGCCTGGAGATCTGCATACCTCTCTCAACTCCAGAAGGTACTTTTCTTTCTTCCAATTGGTATATTAACAAACACAACCTTAATATATACCTTGTATCTGCCATGATAAAAGATAATTTCCTAAAGATGAAGACACTTAAGGAAGCCCTCCAACAAGAACTTATGTTTCAAAAAAAACGTCTTAACACCAAGGAGTATGAAAGTCTCCTGCATGAAATTAACAGATCTAGATGGGTAATTCATCATAATACCTATGCCACCAAAAAGAGCGAACTTAAGCGAGGGATGCTTAGATATCATCTCCCCTGTCTGCCATTTAACTCTGTTTTAAAGGGATCTATGTTCAGTGACACTTTGTCAACCACTCAGAAATATAAGTATAGCAATAGACTCCCCAGAAACAGGAGATTCAGAAGATGTTCTCTGCAGTCTCCAGGATTCAGCCCTAGAGAAACTTCAGAAAATGATGCCAATGACTCCAAAATTGTTATAGACCTCACTGATGGAAGCTTATTACAGTGTGAACTTAAACTCCTATCTAGGGGGCTCAACTTCTGTCCCACACCCAGAGAACATAACATAGCCCAAATGAAGAGTGATATCAAATCATCTGAAAGAAGATGCAGACTGACAGGATATTTTTATGAGGAATCTGAAGCAAACAAACAAGATTACAACAAGCATCCCCTCCATCAATTTCTCCCTCCAAAAACCTGGACACCTCCCTCCAATAGAAATCCTGTCTTGGAAACATTTCTTCTGTCAGTCAACAGGATTATTCATAACCACAAACCTCCCCCTTCTTTTGACAACCTTTCTAGAGCCAAAAGAACTGCCCTAAGAAATCTTTAGATGAGAAGAGATATTGTTATTAAACCTGCAGACAAAGGGTGTGCAGTCGTGATTCTTAACACAGAGGACTACATCTCAGAGGGCCTGAGACAACTTAAGGATGACAAGACTTACAAGCCCCTTGACCAAGACATTACAGCAGATCTTAATACCCACATTTCTACCACCATACAAGGGTTTAAACAAAGGAACTTACTTAATTATGATACAGCTGATCTGCTCATTAACTCAAATCCTACTCCTGGATGATTTTACATGTTGCCTAAAATACATAAACCTACCAACCCAGGATGGCCCATTGTCTCAGGCAATAACACTGCTACTGAAAGGATCTCTCTTTTTATTGACATACACTTACAACATCTAGTACAAAACCTCCCATCCTACACCAAGGATACTAATGATTTCCTCCTCAAGATTGAATCCTTGAATAATCAGCATAACTTTGACAAAGATACCATACTAGCCACATTCTATGTCACTTCTTTCTACACCAATATACCACACGATGGTGGCATTCAGGCTCTCAAAGTATTTTTAAATAGCAGAACTTTCAAAGAACCTCCCACAAACGTCATCACCTCATTAGCTACACTAGTGCTCACCTTCAACAACTTTACCTTTAATGACAAACATTACCTGCAAGTACAAGGTACTGCTATGGGCACTGTACAAGGTACTGCTAGCGGCCAGACGTGACTTTTTGTTGATCACGGGTGGGGATATCTTTCACCACGCGTCCACGGGCATTGGGTGATTTCAGACGTGACGGGATCACGCTGAACCACAGTGAACCACGGTGAACCCCGCGGCAGGGCCAAGGTGCCGTGAACGTCTGTTCGCGGTCGCCAGGTGTTCACCATGGTGAACACCCGCGTGGGGCCAATTCCAACCACGCTTCCCGGGCTAGCCGAACCAATGCCTGTGGACACGTGGTGAAAGATATCCCCACCCGTGATCAACGAAAAGTCACATCTGGCCGCTCGCCATGGCCCGGGATCACTGGCGGGATCCCGGGCCGTGGCGCGTTCGGCCGGATGTGGCGGCCTCATTGGCCCCGCCGCCTGCCCATCTCCCCAGAGGGCGGGTGGTGGGAGCGTGGAGGGGGCGGGGTCGCGCGGCTGCACGTTACGCCACGCGGCCCCTCTCCCTCTCAGATTCCCCGCCGGGATCCCCCCGGCACGTCTGTTGCGGCGTGCTGGGGTGACCCCAGCGGGGGATGAACAGGGTGATTTTGGTACGGGGCCAACGGGCCCCGTTACGTCTGAAATCACCCATAGGTTCGGCTAGCCCGGGAAGCGTGGTTGGAATTGGCCCCGCGTGGGTGTTCACCGTGGTGAACATCTGGCGGCTGCGAACAGACATTCACGCCGCCTTGGCCCCGCCGCGGGGTTCACCGTGGTTCACTGTGGTTCAGCGTGATCCCGTCACGTCTGAAATCACCCTATGACTAGTGATGTATTAGGAACCTAGTATTGTTATACTTAATACTTGTGCGGGATAGACCGTGAGTGGACATCGGTTGTTAGGGAAACTATTTTAAGATGAGGACCCTACTACTGGGTACCGATATGTATATAGAATACCCCGGAGTATTGACTCTTGAAGACATATTTATATAAGGCGTATTTAATGTGTTAACATAAGGATAGGAGGTTGCTTATATACACACCTGTCTGTAAGGAATTGTATTTTATTTAAGTTTTAAGACAAAGAATTTTTGTGTATGTTTGTTTAACTATTTGTGCATAGCTGGTTTATGCTTTACATTGTTTTAGGCTATGGCGAAAGCTAATGCCAGAATAAAATTTATTATACAGCGGGGTGAGGTGTCATCAATATGCTGATGACACCCAGCTATAGCTCTCATTTTCCTCTGATTCAGGCCCGGAAGTCTCAATGCTTACCTGGTGTCTGTCGGCTGTGTGGGATTGGATGAGGGTGAGCCACTTGAAACTAAATCCTGACAAGATGGAGGTGATGGTTGTGAGGAAGGCTGAGGGGGTAGTGACCCCCATCACTGATGGTGTCCGTATTGCCCTGGTATCTCAGGTTTGGGTCTGGGGTGCTCCTGGACCCGCAGCTCCACCCAGGTGGCAGCTGTGGCAAAAGGGGCATTTTGCCAATTACATCTGGTGCATCAGCTTTGGCCGTATGTCTCGGACTCTGACCTAGCCACGATCATCCATGCTTTTATTATCTTGAGACTGGACTACTGTAATGCACTCTTTGTGGGGCTACCCTTGGTGCTGGTTTGGAGGTTGCAGCTGTTGCAGAATGCGGCGGCTCATCTCCTAATGGGGACGGGTCGATGCGAGCATATTATACCAGTGCTTCACTCTCTCACTGGCTGCCTATAGTTTTCTGGGCCCAATTCAAGGGGTTGGTGTTGACCTTTAAAGCCCTGAATGGTCTGGGCCCCACCTACCTGTGGAACCTCCTCACCCTCCAGGACCTGGATCGGCCCCTGCAGTCCCCTCTTTCCATAGACACTGTAAGACCTGGCTTTTCTGTCAGGCCTTTCCCAAGGGAGGTGGGGTGGGGTGGGTGGGTTGGGGCGTCCTCCTTGGGGTCCTCTGAGTTTCCCGGGTGTCCACCATGAGAAGGGCGTTGGAGGTCCACTTAATTACTAGCCTCCCCTCTTTCCGCAGACACTGTAAGATCTGGCTGTTCTGTCAGGCCTTTAATTGTTGTTTATTGTATATTTTAATATGTTTTAAATGCTGTCAGCCACCCCGAGATGCCTGAGGCAGGAAGGGGTGGCATATAAGTTTTAGAAATAAATACATAAATAAATAAATTAAATTAAATTAAATCCAGTACCAGTAGTCTGAAAATCGGGGCAAAAGATGGTATTTCTATTAACCAGGTATCCGAAAGGGTACCAATCAGTTACTCATTATTAATCAGTGATTAATAGCCAAATGGGTCAAACTGAGGTTTGCAACTTGACGGGTATGCCTGTTTTTGTAGGTACTAATTTCAGCTCTAGTACTGATCATGGAGTGTTTAGGGGAATATTGTCCTAAACCCCAGGGTCCGTACTTTTTTCACTTAAGAATGAAGGCAGGATTTGAACCATTAAGCAGTGCTATGCAGGATGAAATGCAAATGTGTCAATGGCCACTTAACAGACTCTTAACACTTGGTAGGGAGTATTTCAGGATAGTGCAACTTTTGAATTACCAGGAAATGGGAGTAGAGTAGACTGAGTTACTGCATGCAAAAATGTAGGACATTCAATTCGCTTTGGGCAGGAGGAAAAGATTAGTTTGACTTAAAAGGAAATTCTACTTACCAAGTGGTACTTGTGTAGATTCCACTGCACTCCCACTGATATCAGTTGGACTACAATGCCATGATGACACCACTTACGCCAGAGTTGTCCCATTGAGTTCAATGAGACTTCTTGCTAATTAGTGGCTTTGGGACTGCAGCTATAGTTACGTACTTTGCTGAAGTCAGCATTCACATTTGGTGTTTTTACACATGTTCCTCCACACCCATTACCCACAGAGCATGCATGTTGCAGGGCCACATTGGCACACTATGCAGCCCTGCAACATGCATGATGGGTGGGTAATGGGTGGAGATATGCTTGTCTAAAAACACCCATTGTGAACCCTGTGCAAACTTATAGAAAGGTGTTTTCCTAAGGTCACTACCCACCCACCATCCAACCATCCAACCACTATACATGTTGCAGGTCTGCAGTGTGCCCCATGGGTGCCCTGTAACATGTATAATCAGTTGGAGGTAGGTGTCCGGCTATCACTGATAACAAAACCATTGACAACAGGAAATAAACATTGAGACTAAACATTATTTTGGACTAAAATAATATAAAAAGACATTGGGCATTTTCACACAAGACACTCTCCACCCACTACCCACTCACCACCTACCTACTATACATGTTTCAGGGCTTCAGTGTTGCCCTATGGGTGCCCTGTAACATGTATAGTGGGTAGGTGGTGGGTGGATAGTGGGTGGAAAGTGCCTTGTGTGAAAATGCCCATTGTTTCATATCTATTTTTTCTGAACACAGAGAAAAACCCCAGACCACCAACCTTTTTCTCTCCTTCCCTCCAAACAGAAGTAATTCTTGGTGTGGCATGTTCTTTTGCTGCTGCTGTTACAGTTGACATGGGATTTACAAATATGAACATGGATTCCAACATGAAAGTAAATGGTCTGTTGAGATGGAAAGGTCTGTTCAGAAAAGGGAACAAGCATAGCTATGCACTTCTAGCCAGTGGGAGTAAGCACCATCCACCATGCCCCATGGGGCGGGGGGGAAGGGGGATCCTAAAATTTTGAAATATTGCTTTTTCTTCATGAAGATGGGGCATTAAGGGGATTTTTTTTATTATTATTATTGATTTTAATGATTTGTATTACTGTTTTTATTATTGTAAGCTGCCCTGAGCCTCTATGGGAAGGGCGGCATATTAATTGGACAAAATAAATAAAAGGAAAAAATGGTTATTTAAGTTCTAAGGAAATGAAATGACAATAAACATCCCTTGAAGTGTCATTTCTATTTGTATATCTTTAAAGAGATGGAAAAAGGAAATGACTCCTGACTAACGGAGACATCAAAGGACCATTGGAAGGAAGGTGGTTAGACGCTGGGGACCTTATTATAGTGCTCAAACCATATTTTGATTCTAAAAGTACATAATACATTTGCTTAACTATTTGCAGAAACAGTTTGTGGTGAGAGGAGGTGGGTGAAGAATCTTTTAATTGAGGGGTGCACTTCTCAGGCATCCTTTATTTTTCAGCTATAGTACATGAATAACTCAGAAAAGGTCGCTGCCTTGAAAACCAGGCTGCTTCGCATTTCCACAGCCCCTAGAAGAAAATATTCTGTAAAGAATTACATCAGAAAGCATGATGAAAGAGACAGAATGCTGGGCAGGTAGATTAATATTGTCAACCAAAAATGGATTTTGCAAAAGGAAATCGGCTTCAATTGTAATTAATTAATTAATAAATTAATTAATTAATTACGTTAAATAAATTGTAGCAAGGCAGATTCTGGATTAATATTGTCAACCAAAAATGGATTTTGCAAAAGGAAATCGGCTTCAATTGTAATTAATTAATTAATTAATTAATTAATTAATTAATTACGTTAAATAAATTGTAGCAAGGCAGATTCTGGTTAAAAATAAGGAAAAACTTTCTGTCATTACCCCATGGAATAGGTTGCTTAAGGCAGTGATTCCCAAACTTTTTAAAACTGCCCCCTCTTTTCTACTTGTCTGTTCTAGTTGGGGCCCCTCCCGACACGACACACACACATACTCCTTGCTCCCGCTCTTCCTCTCCCTTTCCCACCTTCTTATTGTTTCTCCTCTTCTGTCCTTTGACTCTGGGTGAAAACGAACGAGAGATTAGCCTGCTGGAGTCCAAGGGTGCTCCATGGAGCCGATGCGCAGCTGCCACGTGCAGATTCCACGTGACGAACAGGACGGATGGGCCAGGCACCGCGGTGTACTCCCTTCCCTCTCCTGAGGCACAGCCACAGCAAGCTCTCTGTACAGGAAGCCACCCCTGGTGTGGTTCTCATCAGTTTTCTCATTTGTTTTTGCTTTTTAGCTGCTGGTGCCATTTTGGAAAAGGGCTGCACATGTACAGAACAGCCCGTCATCCCCTTTTCCACATGCACAGTGATTTTTTTAAAAAAATTGTTTATTGTTTTAATTAAAAAGACATCCCCTCTGAAAACAAATATTTTCTTTATGGACCCCTCCCCCCCCCCCAAACAAAGGGGTTTTTTTGCAAATGAAAATGAATGAGGTGCTTTCTGCACACCTCTAGCAGCTAGATCAGGCATAAGGTTTTAATCTATATTTGCACTACAGTTGCATAGAATACTGGGTGCATAGAATATCGGAGAGGACATAGACTAAAAAGATTTTGGACAAGCTTGGAGCAAGCCCTAACACAGCTTGAGAAATGGGTCTGAGGACTTTTTGACAAGAATTGAAAATATTGAAAGAAAGCTGTTTCCATGAAAATGTGGATTTCTGCATCACTGATCTTGGGCAGGAGAATATTGTGTGGCAGTTTGTTTTCCTCAACAGTGTGATGTTTTGAAAGTGCTACATGATTTTATTTTTGTTCTCATATTCTTTGAATAGACATATATCCGGGAAAGGCGCTTTGAGAAAACAATACAGTCACAGTGTACATTTAAAATAAGAGCAAGACTTGTAATGGGTGACTGGATGTCTTGTCTAGTTCAATCGCAAGTTATTGGCCTCAGTGAAGGAAACATCAGGTAAACTATAGCTGCCTCTGTGATGCAGGAGGTCAGATAAGATGTTCAGAGTAGTCCCTGTTGAATTTTTAAATCTATTCATCCATTTGAAAATCTTTATAGATGTAACATCAATTGAAAGGCACTGAGGTGGTGATTAAATTTTGGATGTGTATGTGTGTTGTAAAATAATTCTATTTACCAGATTAAAGATTTTATCTAGCAGTAGAACTGGGGGAGAAAATGCAATGTAGTATTCATTAATATAATACAATTTGGTTTTAGTTATTTGGTATTTTGCTAACTTTTGTCGCATCATTTAGCACTAGTTAGTACTTTTTAGCACTAATTAGTACTACCAAAGTTAAGGAAGTACCAACTAACTGAAAACAAAATTGCAAAAGAAATAAAGCAATCAAACTAATAAAGCAAAATTATCGAAACAAAGATTTGGTTTGGTAAACAAATCAGGAAATGGCTATTGCTTCCTTATTCACCTCATTCAAAGGGTAACTAGGGGTGTGCAATTTGTTTTCATTTTTATGAAAATGAAAATCTGATTTTTGTTTTTGTTGAAATAACAAAAATGAAAAAAAAATAGTTCTGAAAATTTCAGAATAAAAGAAATTTTGGGAGGGAATGAAAATTTTGGGACATAGTTTTCAGACTGTAACTCCTTTGTTTTTCATCCAATTTGCATGTCATTTGGAAAGACTGTGGCAAGGATAATCACTTGGGTGAAGGGTACATTTCAGAAAGATTGGATAAAATGTCCTGATTGTATAAGCAATTGAACTTTTGTGATGCTTATAAAATTAGGACCCTTTATTCAATCTTTCTGACATTTGGCAGGGATAATCCCCTGGGTGAGGGGATTAAACTGTCAACATTTCATGCAAATTAGATGAAACCAAAGATGTTACAACTGGAAATGTTTGTGTTGCCAGTTGGCCAGCAGAAATGTCAATCATATATCCTCATTCTGTGCTGTGCCCACCCAAAACCCCTTGCTTGTTACTGGGAAGTTGGAAGCATCTGCACAGGAAAGAGCCAATAAGGGATTCTCATATGTGACCAGTGCTGCAGGCTGTGTTTGGGATGCTAACTGGCAAGCCTGGATGTGTCAATCATGTCTCTTGATTGCTGGGCTGCTTCCCTCTCCCCTCTGCCTTGTTGCCTGAAGTCCAGGTTATGTCCTGAAATGTTTGTGTTTGTCCCAAAATGTTTAGGACTAGTATTTGCACAACTTTCTTAAAATCACAAAAGTTCATTTTCTTATAAAATCTGGATATGTTATCCAATCTCTCTGAAACGTGGCAATTTTGAATAAAAACAAAAATTTTCAGGGAGGGGGGAAATGAAAATTTGGGACAAATTTCATCCTGTAACTTAAGCTGGGTGAGGGGGTACAATCTGCCCAAATTGCATCCAAATAGGATGGGAAGCAAAGACGTTACATCTGGAAATGCATGTACAAACCATTATTCTTATAAAATTGGGACCCTTTATCCAATCTTTCTGATATTTGGCAGGGATGATTCCTTGGGTGAGGGGTAATACCTATACATATTTCATGGCAATTAGATGAAAACAAAGATGTTACAGCCTCATATTTATCACTCAAATATTTCATTTCCTCCGCCCCCAAATCTTTGTTTTTATTTCATAATTTTTGAACTATAATTTATTGCGACAACAAAAACAAAAATGGGGGGGGGGGTGTTTGTTTTTATTTTCATAAAATGAAAATGAATTGCACACCCCTAGCCAGAAATGTTGGCCCCCTCCCCTGAAAGGATATGTTCAGAACAGGCATGGCAAAGGAAACTCTCTTACTCTGACCTTTTCTGATATAACGCCCCTGCACTTGCAGAGCATGATGACACGATGGTGTTCCAACAGGGGGGTGGCCACATCAGAAAGAGGTGAGATCTTTGGCCTGCCTATTCCTAACATGACAACACCCTCTTCAGAGCATTGTGACATCATAACCCTCTGAAGGCTGGATACCCATTTTGGAAAGGGGCAGGAGTTTTTCATCATCCTACCAGGCCCTTCCCTAACAAGGCCCTTCCCCATGCCTGGAGGGTTCTTGTAAGGGGTGAGTCTAGATAAAACCCAGTGGGTTCAAGAACACTCATTTCCCGCTGCCCCTCCCTGGGTGTCCCCAGTTGCCCATAGCTAGATGCACTATTGGCTAGATTCTTTATGACAGCTCTTATGGTCTTAACAATGGTCTTTTCTTATAAGTGACATCTGATGCTGAAAAAAGAAAATACGAGCAAAGCATCTTTTGAATACAGTTACATACATCTTCCTTCAACAGCTGGCTAAGATGGTCACTCAGTAAAAACTGGAACTCTAATGTGTCTCAAATGTACATGTACTCATTAAGGGCATTTTCAGCTGTGCCCCTCAATCCTATGCTGTAGCGTCCAGCTGTTCTATGGTGTACTGACACTCTCTGAAATCCTACTGCTCGGGCCTTGTCTACAGAGTAGTTTTAATTAGCATATCGCTAAAACCAACAGAAGTCAACAGAGACTTGTCTGGCTGCCTGGGGCTTCTGGCAGTGCAGCTGGGCCAGTGAGAGAAGCATGTTAGCAGAGGAAAAAAATAAATTCAGTGCAGACTTTCTGTCATGTTCCATGGCCTAATGCTTATGCCTGAAATTGGAGGGAAGTGACAGACACAATGTCTGTTTCATCTGAAAGTGCTAGTGAACTGGGCGCTGATAACTGAGAGCTGCAGTTAGAATGACCTGTTTGATGCTATCACACCATTTCATTGAATTTTAGCTGTGCATAGCAAGGGTTTCTTGGATGGAAAACCTCAGTTCTAGTATGTTAAACAGGAAACATTATTGTCATTTATCTAGCACCACTAACATTCCTGGTATGGAACAACCATGAATTAGAGAAAGGTCCCTGCGCACAATGTAGGATGGGTGAGGGGAGACAAAGGAGAGGGGAACATAGGGAAAGATGATAATACATTCATGAAGTTGAAGTCACAGGTGTATATGTTTATCTTAGTTCTCTTCAGGGAGAAAACGATATGATAGAACAATAGAAGAACTGGACTCCTCCTCCCTGTAACTAAGGGTGATTTCAGACGTTACAAGTGCCCGAATCACCACAGTGGATTCCCAGTGGTGGCGACCCATCTAACCACCCCCCGTGGTTAAGAAAGGCCCCAAACAGACGGGACGGGACCGGGACCACGGCAGGGAATCGGGCCGCCCGACCACGGTCCTGTGCAGTGCAACAGATGTGATGCCGATCCCGGGTCATGGTAATAACACCTGGAAGGCTCCGGGGAGGGGGGGGGACACAGACATGACTGGCTGAGGGCAAATGAAGCCAAAAGCGCCAACAGGGAATGCCCACACAAGGGAAATGGAAAGGGAGGGGGAAGAGGGAGAAGAGCCACCGAGGGAGCACACACAAAAGGCACAGGGAATACGAACAAGGTCACAGTAGAACACACAGCACAGACACATGCCCAGGCGCACACACACCCACGTGGGAAAGGAAGGGAAGGGGGCAAACAGCAGGAGAGTCAATACACATGGCACAATGGGTACAGGGGGAAAGGGGGGCAGGGACAGGGGGAGGGGGAAAGGGGGCAAGGGGCCAGGGCAGGACATGGGGAATGACAACCAGACCCCCACAACAGCACAGCCAACACAGGCACCCCCACAGCTACACTGCCGGTCCCAGAACAGGGGAACCCCACAGGGGCACAGCACAGGCACAGGGGGAGGCCACAGTCCAGGGAGCAGCCCAGGAATGGTCCAGGTGGCTGTCAAGGAGTCCATGAGTCGGCCAGGGTGTGATAGATGGGACAGAGGTGAGCCGGGGCCAAAGAGCAGAGCAGCCCTTCCACAAACCGGCCCCCCCCCGAGGATGCTGGGAGGTGCAGTCCCAGGGCCCCAGCACCCATCAGTCACAGAGGCACCCAAGGGGGGCAGGGGCGGCATGGGCACAGGAGGGAGTGAGGCCAGACCAGGAATGACAGCAGCACCCGGGGCACCGGGAGCCACCACAGCGTGCAGGAAACAGCCACAGGAGATGACAGCCATGGAGTGGAACACCAGTCACAGAGGCGGACAGGGGAGTCCTGTGGAAGGGGCACAGAGCCACAGGCAGGGGCAGTGGGACCCCAGCCACCAGCCAGCACAGGACCAAGCCAGGGACATCATGGACGGAGCGGTCAGCAACTCGCACCATCAGGGCAGAGCCGGGAGCCCACAGCTGGAACAGCATCCAGGGACCGGAAGAAAAGGGGGGGCTAACAGCCAGCTGCGGGGGGCCACAAAGGGACCCAGGGCTGGGTGGCCCACCAGGTGCATGAAGTGGGGCCACTGAAGCATGCCCTGACGGTACCCCAGCGAAGACATGTGGTGGGCGACCAGGTAGTATGCCTCAAAGGGATTCTGAGCAGTGAGCCCCACCTGCACATCAGATTGGGACCACACACCAGCCAACGCCAATACCTCCACCTCAGAGGGCTCTGACAAGCCATAGTCTGCAGGTGGGGGGCACGGAAGGTGACCCAGCTCCAACAGGCGGTGATAGATCATCCCGTGGGGCCACTGGTAACCCCGGGCCCTGTGAACACAGCCAAAGAAGGACACAGCCAAGGCAGGGTGCCCTTCCGCCAGACAGGCCATGTAGCCAGCCAAGCTGCACACGGAGAAGGTGGGCACAGTCTCCGCTGCCAACCACCCCACATGCGAGCACCTGATCTCCAGGATTCACCTGTTGGGAAAGGGATACTGGACTAGTGTCTCAGCATGCAGGCGGCAGTCGCGGGCGCTCACCACTATAATACCACAGCCTGGAGCTCATACTCTCGTAGGCACCTGTGAGGCTGTCCGGGCAGCTCAAAAGCAATTGCACGGCCAGGGAATGCCACAGGTCACACAGGGCCATAGTCTCGTGGAAGGTCCAGCTATGGGGAGTCCCGGGACTGCTGCGGCCCGGGAGCCCTGGGGCAAAGCAGCCAGCCATAGTCCAGAAAGCAGCGGATACGAAGTAGAAGGAAAGGAGGGCCCCACAATCCCTGGATGGACCGGGGGGGGAGCAGGGGAGCTTCAAGGCTGAGCGATAAGGGCACAGGCCGCAACATTGTACCACAATAGAGCGAGGCGTGGGGTGCGGACCCAGCACAGCTCCTGGAACAGAGCACACAGACTGAACAGCCTACACACTAAGCGGGGCCCCAAGGACAACAGGCAGCTGACACTGGGAGGTGGGGGGAGATGACAGCAGGAATGGAGCTCCTGCCTGCACACGCCCGACTGAGGGCAGGACCAAGTGCAATGCCCCCTTCAGGGAAGGCATGTGTACGCATTGGGCTGCCTGCAGCCTCCCTGCCCTGCTCACCCTGCAGTAGCCGGGCCTTCTGGTCTGGGGGCCATCCAGGTCAACCCGGGGCCTCAAGCATGGTTGGCAGGGTGTTACTGGGGGGCAGGGTAACACAGGTCCCAACCTACAACAGGTGCTGCCCCAACCCACCCAGGGCACTGTTCACCCTGGAGCTGGGCCAGTTGGGTGCCTGCGGGATGCACCTAGCCATGTGCGCGGAGTGGTACTGCTCTCACACAGACCTCCTGCACATCCAGACCTCAGAGGTGCACCTGGCCGCCTGGCTGCGGGTGTGTATGGTCAGGAGCACTGCCAGAGCCCAGAGAGCCCACCATAGGTGCAGGGACTAAGTCCCTACTAGTGCGGGCTCTGGGCCACTGCCAGCAGCCCAGAGCCCACACCAGCAGGTACTAGGGTGATCCCTGGGGTGGGGGCTGGTTTAACACACACCCCACCCCAGGGATCACTTACCTCCCCACCCAAGGATCATCTACCTTTGGCGCTCCGGGCAACGGTGGCAGTGGCAGAGGCGGCGGCGGCAGCACGGCGGTCCAGCAGCTTCAGTGCTGGCTGGTGGCTTCAGCGCTTTCTAGACCTTCTGGGGAAACCTGGAAGTTCCCTGGAAGGCCTAGTAAGCGCTGAAGCCACCAGCCAATGCTGAAACCGCTGGACCGCTGTGCTGCTGCCGCCGCCGCCACCACCGCCACCACCGCCACCGCCGCCCGGAGCGCCAAAGGTAGGCGATCCCTGGGTGGGGAGGTAGGGTAATCCCTGGGGTGGGGTGTGTGTTAAACCACCTCCCACCACAGGGATCACCCTAGTACCACAGTACCTACCTGCTGGTGCGGACTTTGGGTCACTGGCAGCAGCTCGGAGCCCGCACTAGCAGGGACTTTGGGGAAATTTATTATTTTTTAAATCCAGGCTGGGTAGGGTGGGTGGGGGTGTTCCCCCTTCCACCTGCACACCCTGGACTGGGGAGGGAAAGTGCTTGGGGTTTTTTTGTTTCTTTTTTTACATTGCGGCCATTCATTTCAATGGCCTCCGGTACCGGTACCCCCAAATACCGGGGTAATCCAATACTGCCGGTACAGCAAAATACCGGCAGTATCGGATACCAGATGTACTGAACTTCCCACCCCTTCTGGATAGTAACTCTCGATACTATACAACCCTATGGGTTAAATGACATACTGGATAGTATATTTTGAGTAATGTTATGGTTATTCCAAATCATTCTCTACTTACTACAAGGAAAGGCTTTCAAAAGGGACTGCTATTTAAATTGGTGATTAAGGAAGTGATCAAAGATTAACTAAAAAGGGTTACAGAAGGGGGGTCTTTCTTCCCCTGTCTTCGGGCTGTTTATCTTTGACGCTGGCCTGCCTCTTCAGCACATTGAGTGTGACTGAGAATAATTACAAGCAGTGTGAATTTCCCGCAGCTGAGCTGACGCACAGAGCCTGTGAATTTCCCGCAGCTGAGCAGACTCATAGAGCCTGTGAATCACGCGGCAGGAGCTCCTTTTAAATGAACTGCTGCATGCTGATGCTCAGCGTGTCTTCTTAGCTAGCAAACAACAAGAATCGTGGTTTGAGTGTGGAAGAACTGAACCTGAAACTAGGAATTTGTTCCCTTAGTGGGTAAACAATAGACTTGGGTGCCCATGGGAGAAAAAGGACTGAAGTTTATACCAGGGTCCTGGGGGTAAGAATGATTATTTTATTTATTATGGCGGTTTAATATATAAAAAGATAGAATCATGCGCTACCCAAATAGGGAGTTCTGGTTAGAATACTGTTAACCCAATACTGGTGTATTCTGGTTTGCCACCAGGTGTAAAGACAGCTTCAGCTACTTGCAGGGAGCTGAAAACCTAATTTAAGAATACTTGGTTGGAAGAGTGGCAGGTAAGTTCCTATCCTGTCGGTTCAACCACTTTTCTAAATGAAGTTTGTTTTCAAAATACTTATGGCCATCCACCATGGCCAGGCTTTCATTACCCCACTAGGGGATTTATTACCCTAAATTTAGCATTAGCACACAGAGTTTAGGCAGAGCTCCTTAATATAATATGAGCTATTGACACTAGAGAATAATATTATTTTTAGCTTTGCTATATGAAAAGCCTCCTCCAAAGTGGGTATAGAGTGATTTGGAAGAGAAAGTTATGTTTTATCCTCTGGCTAGCAAGCTACTATGAATAAAAAGTAAAAAGGAGAAAAAAAGAATAAAAAACAAATGCAAGTTATATGTAAGTTATTGTCTATTTGAGATATGATTTTTGAATAAATGTTTTTGCCATTGTAATTTTCAGACTTCGGTACAAGAAGTGACTGTGTAACGTAATAGGGATAAAGGAATTGTGGAATACCCCTGAAGAAGCCACACATGAGGCAAAATGTTGGACTTTTGAAGTATCGATGGACTTTTCCTGTTATCTCATTTGTATAACTAATTATAATATCTAGGTTTTTGAATTATTGTTGGATTTTATCTGCTATCCTGTTTGAGTGACTTTTCATTACTTATGGAGAAATGTCCATGCATTAATTATGAATGTGAACATTGCCATTAATTGACAGTAAATTGTACATATAATGAACCATTGAACATTATTTATTTCTGTGGAGTTTTGTTTGATTTTGCTTCTGTATACCCCCCTTCATTGTTGTCGCCTTCCCTAAGAGAACCACCTAAGATGGCCACCAACAGGAAGAGGGCTATCGAGGTCTTAACAGATCACCATCTCAAAACACCCAGGAGTCACCCTGCACCGCTGTTCTAATGGCACCTGGGCGACATCTGGTTTGTGGAGAAGTATCTACCCACCCCCCGGGGGTTTCCCCAAGCTGCAATTTTAAAATATGGGAGATAGCACTCCCGTCTAAAAATGCTCAACATTCACCATTCCCCACCCCCAAGACCAAATGGAGAGCCCACATGAAGCACTGCCTCTCCTGGCTTCTACTGGCAAGAGTGCGTGTGTGGAAGGTTGTGAAACATGGCTACCCATGCTGGGCAACCACGAGGCCTCATTCACACAATAACCTTCCCCCTTGCAAATTTGCCATTTGTTCCTCAGTCTCAACCACACAGCTTCTGATTTCCTTTGCAATTCAGTGACCCATCTCTTGCCCCACATAACTTATCCCGGTTTTACAATCAGGAAACAGAGGCCAAGAGATCATGAATTGCCTAAGGCCAACCAGTGAGTGAATGGCCAAGACAGAAGTGAACCTCAAAAAAGTTAATCTTAAAAAGGGTAGGTGGGGATTTAAACCCTGGTCTCTTATTCCCAAATTTAATACTTAATCTACTAGGCTACATTTAAAACACTTTACTCCTCCCACCTATTTTCTCTACTGGAGATGAAAATCAGAAGGTGCACTGGAAGGAAAACCCTTCCAGATTTAACCCTTCCATAGCTTTTGGGGTCAACCTGGTCCCAAAGGGGTATACAAATTATTAAAACTTGTAGTAAACCACTTCATACTCCATGTATTCTCCAATAGTAATGGTGTCAATTGTTCTGTGTTGGTTCATGCCCCTCCCAGTTGTATTTTTTTTTTAAAAAATTGAAAATGTCACTAACATAATGATATAGGGGGTAATCTTAGCTCCAATTGTAAGGAATGAGAAAATGAAAGCATTACATGCCTAGGGTACTGGGGTCATATTTGCCTCAAACATATACTATAAAACTGTATTTCTTTTTTAAAAAATGAATAAATCTTAAACTAGAACTTATTCTTTCCATTAAGTGTTCACCAAGTAGGATGAGGACAACAATTTAGCATTTCGGCTATTTTCGAAAGTGTCATTGGGTGTTTTCAGACGTGACAGGGCCAGTTGGCCCCTTCACGAAAACAATAAATTCATCCCCCGCCGGGACGACCCCATCACGCCTTAACAGACGTATAATAACATTGTATTATACATGTAGCAGGGCACTCATAGAGCACACCTGCAGCCCTGCAACATGTATAATAAAATGTAACACCCATTTTATCCATGTTAGAGTGTCTGTGTGAAAAGGGTCGCTGTTCCTTTCATCATACCTATTTGCAGTTTTGTGTTGGAAAAAAATTTGTACCAGTTCGATATATGGGGTGATTTCTACCCCCATTATTGTTGTTACTTTTGCAGTTTCTGTACATCTTCTTTTTTTAAAATGGAGGAGGGTGTCAACTCACTCCCCCAATACCGTCATGGTGGGATGTTACTGTTAACATTGTAAACCTCCAAGTACCTTTATGTGGTGGTGATGTATTTCTGTACCACAAACAATAGCTGTTAATAAAAAAAATTAAAATTATGTTAAACTGTAGTCATTTTCAAATTGATGACATTTTTTCTAACTGTGACTTAATTGGGGTGCATACCATAGTCACACAGTGTGTTTTTCAAACTGGGGAGGGTTGAGCCAGAAGTGTGGGAAAACCTTGGCATTCCCAAAATATAGCCTAAAGCTGTTTTTATGTGGCCCCAGGGCTGGCGTTAGAGTATACGGGGCCCTATTCTTCCACTGGTGGCTTTATTGCCAGCGGCCGGCGGGCCTAGGAGTGCTCCCTGGCCCGGGGGGGGCACTCCCCAGCTTGTTCTTGGGGTGGAGCACTACCTGGGCCTGGGCTTGGGGATGGGCGGAGAGGCACTCCCCTTTGCCCATCCCCAAGCCCAGCCATCGGACAACTTACCTGATCCGCTGCTGCTGGCCTAGGCCCCGAGCTGGGCTCGGAGCCTCGGATGGGGTGGGCACCATGACAGCAGATTTACTCTGCCATCACTCTGCACGCCGGCGCCTCCGGAAGGTCCACTACCCCCCACCCCCCACCGCCTGGCTGTCTCAGCCAGGGGGAATGCGGGAGAGGCAGAGGCCCCGCTTGTCCCACATTTCCCCTGACTGAGAGACTGACAGGTGGGGGGGCACCCACGGAGTGATGGAGAGGTGGGGCCTCTGCTTTTCCATCACTTTCTCTGGCCTCCTGTATTGCCTGGCTGTCTCAGTCAGGGGGGATGAGAGACAGGCAGAGGCCCCATCTCTCCCACATTTCCCCTGACCTGACTGAGACTGACAGGCAGCGGAGGGGGGGGCACAGAGTGTGAGAGAGGCGGGGTCTCTGCCTCTCCCTCACTCCTGCTGCCTCCCTCCACTGCCTGTCAGTCAGAGTCGAATCAGACGCGGCCGGGGGCCCCATGCTCAGAGTCCCCCCAGGGGCGGCTGCCCCGAGCCACCCCACAGTAGGGCCAGCCCTGTGTGGCCCCTTTCCAGATGTGTACTTAGGAGAAAAGTACCAGCAATGAGGGCATGTGGTTGAGGATAGGGATGAATCCATGGGGAAGTTCTATGATCTGGGCCTTCCTTTCCTTTGCCCATTCTATACACACGCCTCAGGCCCCCTTCAATTCCTATGCAGCCCATAGAGCTCGTACCAATCTCCAAAGTAGGAAAGATTCTCTTTCCCTGACCTGTAGTCATCTTAATTCAAGTGCTGCACTCATTGACATGAAAGGGACTCAGTCCAGCACAGAGCTTTTAAGATCAGAGCCATGCTTGTATTATTATTATTATGGGTCATTTTTGTAAGCCCATGTTCTATAAGAAAATTGACTGATTATTTTCTTCTTGAAATCCTTCATGCTGAGTGGTGGGGCTGGGAGAAAGGTAAGGAGGCATTAAGCAAGAATTATATGCATTGCCCATCCATTCTGGCTTGTCTGACAGAACAGTCGGTAACATAGCAACAGGCTGCAGTGCTTCATTATCATCACAATCTGCTACCTTTCTAATATAGTATCTGACATTTCAGTCAGCAAGAGCTTTGTTCCTAAGCTGGCAACAGCTTTGCGCTTTCTGCCCAAGAATGCTGCCATGTCAGGCCTGTGTACCAAACAGGGCATAAACTAACTGTGTTTACATAACAGTAGAAAATACCAATATTGAGATGAAAGGGTCACAAATAATGACTTTTAAAAACAATAATTAAGAACCCAGCAGCCCTAGAGCAAGCCGCCTTGTCCACCAAATCTGCAAAGCTAAGAACAACACAGAGCCCTGATAAGAATGTAAGGGCCATACTAGGTCAGACGAATGATCTATCAAGCCCACTACCTGTCTCCGACAGTGGCCTGCAGATCTCTGTCGCTTGGAAGAAGTCTCCGACAGGTCACAATGGGATGAACACAATGGGATGATTTGTTCCCTGTTGTTCACTCCCAGTTCCCGACAGTAAGTGGTTACGTTCCCCAAAACCTACCCAGCTAATCGCTACTAATAAGGGACCTCTCCTCCAGAAACTTATCCAATCCTTTTTAAAATCTAATCATACTCCAGGCCTTGACTGCATCTTCTGGCAAAAAATTCCACAACTTAATTGTGCGCTGAGTGAAAAAATACTTTTTTTTAAAATATCCAATCCTTGTTAGCTCCTGGGGTGTCCTCTAGTTCTAGTACTATTTGAGATGGTAAATAACCATTTCCTACTTATTCATTCCACACCACCCATGAGTTATAAACTATCATATCCCCTCTCAGTCATCTCTTCTCCAAGTTGAAGAGCCCCAACCTCTCTATCAAGCCTCTCTTCATAGGGGAGCTGTTCCATACCCTTTGTCATTTTTGTTTCCCTTCTCTGTACCTTTTCTATTATATCTGTTTTGAGATGGGGCAAACAGAACTGCACACAATACTCAAGGTAATGTCGCACCATGGATTTATAGAGAGGCATTATGATATTTTCAGTTTTATTCTCTATCCCTTTATGAAATTATTCCTAACATTCTGTTTGCTTTTTTGACTGCTGCTGCATGTAGAGCTGAAAATGTCAATGTATTGTCCACAAAGACTCCAAGGTCCTTTACCATTAAGAGTGGTAACTCTCAGTTTTGAACCCAGCATTGTGTACTTATAGTTTGGATAATGTTTCCCTTTGTGCATCACTTTGCACTTGTCCACATTAAATTTCACCTGCCATTTAGATGCCCAGTCACACAGTCTCACTGCTTGCAAGATCCTCCTGCAGTTCTTCACAGTCTGCTTGTGTTTTAACTACCTTGAATAACTTCATCTGCAAATCTGATCACTTCACTCTTTACTCCCTTTTCCAGATCATGAATGAATATGTTAAACAACACCGGTCCCAGTGCAGATCCCTGGGGCACTCCACTATTTACCTCTCTCCATTATGAAAATGGACAATTTAGTCCTACTCTTGTTTCTTTCCTTTAACCAGTTACCAATCTACAATAGGACACTGCTGACAATAAGCAATCTCTCATCACCACCTGCTGAGACCTCCTTTACAGGAAGGAGGGAAACCACTTGAGAGCAGTCCTGAACACCCCCGCCAGGTCCCACAGACATATCAACAACACCTCGTGATCAACTGTGTCAAAAGCCACTGATAGATCTAATAGGATAAACAGAGTGAAATTCCCTCTGTCGATCTCCAAGCATAGATCATTGACCACAAGCACAGTTTCTATCCCATGTACAGAATGAAAATCAAACTGAAAGGGATCCAGGAATCCAATAGCATCCAGATGGGTCTGGAGCCAACACACCACCACCCACTCAATAATCTTCAATAAAAAGGGAAGGTTAGAGACAGGCCAATAACTGGTCAGGGAGCCAGCGTCCAAAGATGTTTTTTTAAGCAGAGGCTAGACAATCACCATTTTAAGGGGCTCTGACATCCTACTCTCCCTGAGGGAGGCATTGACAACCCCATTCAGTAACGGCCCTAACATTTCCCAGCTGGATTTCACCAACCAGGATGGGCATGGATCCAATTCACAACTGGTGGCCCATGTAGTCCCAAGCACATCCACCGCATTGGTGGGCGATAATGGTTTAAATTAATCCAAATAAAAAGGACAAGGCTGGACCTCCACAACCCCAAATTCTGACTCTGCCATAGAAACAGTCACGCCAAAGTTGCTGTGAATACGAGTGATATTATCTGCAAAGTAATCAACAAAAATGTCAACGTGGGCATCAGATGACTCCAGCTCCTGGCGGAGACAGGCCAGATTAACTAGACCCCTCACCACCCAGGAAAGCTCCACATAGGGTGAAAACAGACATGACACTAACCACCCTTTAACCACCCTTGGTGGTCATTTATGCATGTTGCAGGGCTGCATAGGGCACCAATACAGCCCTGCAACATGCATAAATAACCACCAAGGGTGGTTAAAGGGTGGTTAGC
>QEPC01004255.1:1542816-1561826 GCA_003113815.1 Sphenodon punctatus | reverse complement strand
CCCACCCACCCTGCCCAGCCTGGATTTAAACAAAAACATTCCCCTGAGTGTCCCACTGCAGCTCCAGGCCGCCGCCGGCAACCCAGAGCCAGCACCAGCACCAGCACCAGCACCAGCGGCCATCCCAGCAGCAGCCGGTAAGTATACTGTATGATCCCTGGGGGGGAAACCCCGGAAGGCCTACCTGCATCTGAAGCCGGCAGCCACAGCCGGCCCTGAAGCCGCCGGACCACTGGAGCTCAATGCGGGAACTTGGAAGTAGGGTGTTAACCCCCCCCCCAGGGATCATACAGTATACTTACCGGCTGCTGCTGGGACGGCCACTGGTGCTGGGGCTGGCTCTGGGTTGCCAGCAGTGGCCCGGAGCTGCAGTGGGACACTCAGGGGAATTTTTTTGTTTAAATCCAGGCTGGGCAGGGTGGGTGGTGGGTGTCCCCCCCTTACACCCGCGCAGCCTGGGAGGGGGAGGGGGCAGGAATTTTTTTATTCCATTGATTTCAATGGGAACAGTGACCCATTGAAATCAATGGAATAAATCCGGTACCGGTATACCGGATTTAATCCGGGAATCCGGTTTTTGGAAACCGGAATCCGGTAAATCCGGTACCCGGTAATTGCCCTCGAGTCCTGGCCCTACCCCATAGTGACCTGATAGATACTTCTTTACGCAGTCAAGATTGGCCACTGTCGGAGACAGGTGCTGGGCTCAATGGACCATTGGTCTGACCCACTATGCACTACTTATGTTCTTAATCCGGTCTGGGTGGACAGTTTGCATTTCAAAGTCTCAGGGGATTTCATTGCCCCTCTGCCCGCAGTGCAAAACACAGAGCTAAGGTGCAGAAAAAAGGGGTTTTTTTATCCCTACAAGAATGGTAGTAGAAGAGGAGGACAGAAGTGCCAGCTCTCATTGAATCAGTTTGAGAAATTGACATTTAACTACTTCTTTAACTGAAGTTTTTCTTTTATTTATTTATTCTTATTTATTTTTTGCATTTTTACCCTGCCCTTCTCCATAGACTCAGGATGGCTTACAACATTAAAAATATAAAATAGAATAAAACAAATTAACATCTCTTCGAACCCTCACATCACCCAACCACCCATTCACCCCACCCTCTATCCTCACCTACCACCCAACAATCCTCATCCCCAAAGCCCCCTACAGAGTCCCAACCAACCTTTTCCCTGCCTGCCAAATGCCTACACAAACAAAAAGGTCTTACATCTCCTCCAGAAGACAAGCAGCCTCAGGCTTAGGCAGACCTCCAAGGGGAGGGAGTTCCATAATTGTGAGGCAGCAACCGAGAATGCCCCCCTGCATCCCCTCATTGGAACAACTTCATGGGCAGTTGGCACTCGCAAGAGGGAGCCCTTGGCTGACCTCAGATGCCATGATGGGACATAGGAGAAGAGGCACTTTTCAAGGCCCTTTTTACACAGACGCTGCTCCCCCTCACCCACGTGGGCAGTGGGGCTGTCCATGCGAACACCACAGTGGCTGGGAAGGCATTCATTTGAATGCCATGGCCAGTGGGTAGGGGTGCATGCACACTCCCACGCTCCACTCACCGCCCAAGCTCGGAGCAATGGGCACCAATGCTGGATGCTCCATGTGTGGAGATGGGTGTGTGTCCATGGGAACACACACCCACACACCGCCCACCTGCCACACTGGCCACCCATCCCCCCATGCACAGTGGCCCCTTTGAAAAGGGCCTCAGATATCTGGGAACCAAGTTGCTTTGGGCTTTATAAATTAAAGCCTGTAAGTTGAATTGTGCCCGGAAACCTATTGGCAGCCAGTGCAGACTCCGGAGCATCAGTGTAATGTGTTCCCAGTGACCCATCCCTGCCAGGAGGTGTGCTGCTGCATTTTGCACCAACTGCAGCTTCCAAACAGTCTTCAAGGCAGTCCCACGTAGAGTGCATTGCAGTAGTCTAGCCTCAGGGTTACAAAGACATGGATGATGGTGGCCAGATCCAAATCTGATAGAAAAGGTTGCAGCTTCCTCACTAGATGAAATTGGTAAGAAGTGCTCCTGGCCACCACCCACAACCTGACAATCCAGGCACAGCAGTTGAGCCAGTAGCACGCCAAGGCGGTGGAACTGGGAGACCAAGGAAGGCCGTCCCTCATCATTGACAGTGGTTCCCACTTTCTCCAGGTCACAGGATTGACCAACTATCATCATCTTGGTCTTGCCTGGATTCAGCTTCAATTGACTTGTCCACATCCAGTCCCCAATGGCAGTCAGACACCAGATAAGCACAGAGACTTCAGGACCTGGGTCAGATGAAAACGAGAGAGAGCTGGGTGTTGTCCACATATTGATGGCACTTCACTCCAAATCTCTGAACAATCATGCCTAGGGGCCTCAGATACACATTGAACAGGAGTGGGGACAAGATGGATTCCTGTGGGACCCTACAAGGGAGTTCCAGTGAGGACGGCAAGCCACCATCCATCACCATCCTCTGTGTCCTTGCAGTCAGGAATGAGCAGAACCACTCAAAAGTGATCTCACACACCCCGGCCAGGTCACACAGCTGTGTTAACAGCACCCCATGGTCAATGGTATCAAAGGCATCCAAAAAAGCAAACAAAATCAGCAGGGTACAATTCCCCCTGCTGATTTCCGAGCAGAAATAATCAACCAAGGCCACAAGAGGCAGTTCCAGTCATGCCTGGGATGAAAGCCTGACTGACATGAGTCCAGGAAACCGATAGCATTGAGATGTGTCCAGAGCTGCAGGGAAACCACCTGCACAAATAACCTTCCCTAAAAAGGGGAGGTTAGAGACAGGGCAATAGCTGGCAGGGAAGCCAACATCAAGAGATGGTTTCTTGAGCAGGGGATGGATGACCACAGTCTTGAGGCCCTCAAGCACTCTGCCTTCTAGGGATGGGTGAACGTGGTTCGGATGTTCGGAATTCGGACCGAACTCAGTCTGTTCGGATGTCCGAACCAAACGTCTGAACTGAACTCTCGAATGACCGAACAGTTTGGTTGTGTTCAGATGAGTTCAGATAAGTTTTGGGGCAGGAAAAACGTCCTTTCAGGGGGAAAAAATTAAGTTTCGGTTTCGGTCAAGTTTCGGTTTCGGTTTCAGTTTTGATAGTGCTGTTTTTGACTGTTCGACCAAGTTTGGCCAACCCGAACTTGGCTGAACCGAATCATCGAACCCGAACTCGGGTTTCGAACCGAATGACTGAACATCCGAACATCCGAACCGCATTCTGTTCGCCCATCCCTACTGCCTCTCCTAAGGGAGGCATTGACAACCCCAGTCAGTATCTTCCCCCAGTGTCTGCTGGCTGACTTCCATCAGCCAGGCCGGGCATGGATCTAATTCACAACTGATTGGCCATACCCCTTCAAGCACATCCTCTGCATCAGAGGGCGAGATTCATTCCTCCTATGAGAATATAAACTATCTTCCAGGCAGCAGTGACTGTGCTGAAAACAATATTATTTTCTCTACAAATATTTGTCTGTTTGTTCTAATCTGACCCTTTCACTCTCTTTGAAAGTTTATGTCAGAAATAAATTCCTTGCAAAACAAATCTGCTATAGTGCCTACCTGACTCTCCTTAGTTAGAATTAGGGCTGAGGCAACCGGATCTTCCGGTATCCGATAATGCCGGTACTGGGCGTACCGGCATTATCGGATTCAACCCGATAATCCGGCCCGTTTCCCGGATTCCCGGTACCAGATTTTTTTTACATTGCGGCCATTCAAATGAATGGCCGCAATGTAAAAATAAACCCACAAAAAACCCGCGTTTCCCTCCCCCTCCCAGGCTGCGCGGGTGGAAGGGGGGACACTCAGGGGAATTTTTTTGTTTAAATCCAGGCTGGGCAGGGTGGGCGGGGGGTGTCCCCCCTTCCACTCGCGCAGCCTGGGAGGGGGAGGGGGAAGGCATTTTTTTATTCCATTGATTTCAATAGGGACAGTGCCCCATTGAAATCAATGGAATAAATTCGGTACCGGGAATCCGGTTTTTTGGAAACCGGAATCCGGTAAATCCGGTACCCGGTAATTGCCCTGGGGTCCCACCTCTAGTTAGAATAGTAGTTTATCTTTTCTTGTTATTCAGACTCGAATAAACTTGTAGCATTTATTATGTTCATTCCCTTAAGTATTGTGTGGAAACCAGTGGAGCCCGAAGGATTCAATGCTAACTTGTAAGATCCTTGGGTCCCTGTATCATTTCACTTGCTTTTGGAACTACAAGTGTTTTTACTAGATACAACTGCTGGAAGTAACTTGCTTTATTGAGATTCTCTTTGTTTCTAAATTAACCTCCAAGTCCATAATCTAATCTAATATTTATATTTCTTCTCCAATGTGCTGTTGATATCATGTTTAACAATTTCAATTTAATGATTTTAGGATCTGGAGTTTAGATAGTCAGTAAACCAAGAATTAATCTAATAACTACTAAAACATGATCATATGAAACTGTAATTCCTGTAATTAAAGTTGAATGAAAAACATAAAAAAAATACAAAACACAGTGCAGATGACATATAAAGACACTTTTAATTGACTTGTAACTCCAGTATTGCACAAAGCTAGGCATTAAGACACCATTGTGGCTGAAAACCATCCTACTCTTGGATCATTTTGTATAAAGCATATTCAGTCTTGATCTTGGAGGTGAGCAAAGCTTGAAAAGTATCAAGTAAGTCATGACTCCTGAAGCTCACACTCTGTTTTTGGTGGGATTTTAAAATGGCTGGATTTGCCTGACCAGTTGGGAAGCTGACTACACAGGAGACATGCTTTGTGTGAGAATTATAGAGAACACCCAAGATAAAGACATCATTGAGCCAAATCCGTTTCTTAGGCACACACCGTGTGCATAGTGCACACAAATGTTGTACAGGCCTCGCACACATCAAGTGCAGTATGTGAACGTTGCACACACCCTGTGTGTGAGATGCACAAGGCTTGTGGAACACATGCACATGCACAACACAATACTTGTATGAGTGCATCTTACACGCAGTGTGTGTGTGAGGCATGGATTTGGACCCTTATGGGGTTCTGGAGAGTAGTCCTCCCACCCGAGGCTCCAGAGTCAAGGAGATAGGCAAAGTACAATGCCGTCTGATATGAAGTCCACTGAAGTCACTGGAAAGACTCCAATTAATCTAATTGAGTTTTCACATAGATCTTTAGTCTGACATGGAGTCAACCAGCTAGATCCTCAGCAGCTGTAAATCAGCAAAGCTCCAATGATGTCAGTGCCTTTTGTCAGTTTACACCATCTTAGGGCATGGCCCAGTATCTAACCCAGAATTATCCTACCATGTATTATAAATACTCTCTGCTATAGCGTTGTCCCATTCTCCCCCCCTAAATCAAACTAGATAATGTAAAAAAAAAAAAATTAAAGGAAATTGTTATCTCTAATAATTTACAGGGCAAGTTACCCACCAAAGCAGTAAATAAAGTTCCCTCTAGAGCAAACTCTTTTTTAATGGAGGATGGAAGCATACATCAGACAGAGCTTTTAAAATATGACTTGGTTTAAGAAAGCCTTAATGATTTTAATATCCACCACAATTTTAAATTACTAATATCAATTTACTTCTCTTCCCTCCAGCACTGTGCTCCTCCTTCAGTGTCCCATCTGGATCCCTGTCAGAAATGTAGATTAGCCCTAAAGAGGTGCTAAACTACCCTCTGATTCAAGGCCTCTTTGGCATATATCTTACAATATTTCCACTCTAAGAAGTAATTTTTCCCTTGTTTATGACATCAATTGACTATCCCACTGATTAAAGTCTCAGCCTGGATTTACTCATCTTTCAAAGCCAATACTGCAGGGCTTTTTTCCACACTGCTGTTTTATTCCTTTTAAATTAATACTTGAAACTCAGATTTGGGGTATGTTCCCTAAAGTGTTGAGACCCTTCAAACCCCACTGATTTTAATGGAGGAGAAAGGGCACTTCACACTTTGCATAAGATGTACAGCACCTTGCCAAAGTTCACTCCTATAATGGCCAGAGGTAGCAGTTTAATATATGGAACAACCAGGCCCATAGAGCTAAATTTGGGGCCCTGGCACTCTTGCACCTGGATTATTTTTTTTTTTTAAAAAGTACTGGTGGGTCTCAAAAAAAAAGCCTGGGAACCACTGATCTAGGGAAACTAGCTGCTTTTCTAGCCATCATCCAATTTCATTAAAACCGCGACAAATGTTGTATCATGGGGTAATTTTGTACCCCATAGATACCCCAAGATAACACTGTTGTTATTTAAAATATGCCCCAATTAGATTTCATTTCCTGTGATAGCAGAAATCAGTATGTTTCACAATGCATGCACAAGTTTTGCCACACTCCTCAGGTGCCAGACTACACACACAAGGCTTGCCACACTCCTCAGGTGCCTGGCTGTGCCTCCCAGGGCTTGACACAACTCAGGTGACTGGATGGATCCCACCCCACTCCCACCCCAAGACTTGACATACCTCAGGTGCTTGGATGCCCACCCCAAAGCCCAGATGACAGCCACCCATGCAGGGGCTTGCTGATAGCAAGAAATATGGGGGGGGAAATCAAATTCTTACTGTTGAAGCATTGCTACTTCTTTGTTTCTTACAGAGATGCTGTGATGTTTTGGGACACAGAAACTGTCTCCTGTTACAAAAGGGATTAAGGGAGAGCAATCTGTTGCCATGGCAACGTAGGTGTTATCTGGATAGCTGGCAAACTAGGTGTTACCTAAAGCTAGTCAGAGTGGTTTTGCAAACATGGATTTCTGAGAGTAAACAGCCCCCCTCCTAATCTTCAAGTCAAAAGGGTACCATTGTTTCCTGGACTGCAAGATTGGTTGATAATGGGAAACTTGAAACCAAACAAAAGCAGCCCATGCATGATAATTCTGCAAACCACTCCCAGTCACCCCGAGCTGTTTTCAGGAGCGGCAGGGTATAAATTTGGAAAATAAATAAAATAAATAAAATAAATTCTCCAGCTTGATGGGTGAGGGGCTGCCTGGGACACAACATTACATTCTAGTCCTAGGTGATAACTCTAAATGAAGAAAAACAAGTGACAAACATGTTCTGCTAACAAGGGGGTGGGGGCTGAAGTAGAAGTCATTCTCTTCTAGGTGTGAACCCAAATGATGACTCCTCTGCAAACAAACCAGCCCTGAAAGGAGAAAAATAAGTTCAAACTTAGGGAGAGTCTTTGCAACTCCTCCCAGCCTCTGAAGGACTAAACCCAATCCCAGAGCTTTGCCGACAGCCCAGTTGCATCCCAAAGCAGTCCCCCCACAGAGCTTTGCAGACATCCCAGCTGCACACACACCCCAAGCAGTACCCCAATACTCCCTCATTGACTTCTGTTTTAATGGACAAAACTGGAGTAGCAAAATGTTGATTTTTGTGTGGGGTGATTTTGTATCCCATTCATCAACATGGGTTTGGGGTAGTTTTGTATCCCAAATTGGAGTAAAAAACCGTTGCTGTTACCGTGCAGTAATTTTGTGCCCCAATCAGTTTTGTGCTTTGGGGTAGTTTTGTATCCCACCGTTGAAGTCAATGGTCATGGCGGGGTACAAAGTTGCCAGGGGTTGTTTTTGCCCACAGAAACCAAATAGTTAATTGTAAACTATTGTCCTATCGAGATATTGTACACAGGACTGAGGGTGAAAATATCCTAATAGGACAAAGTCGGGGATCCACAAACTTTAAAGATATTGCACATGGGGTTGGTAAATACCCCATGAATCTGGATGAAGACTAGGCGAGTGCCATTCTCTTGAGTTGTTCCTTATCAGCACTGTGGACAGCTCCCCATTTGAGCCTGCTTGACCAGAGCTCTTACCCTGCTCTGAACCAGAAGCAGATTTCTGTCTGATGTTCTGGATAAACCTGAAATGAAAAATCTTGGCAAGTGCTGCTTCTATTGGAAGCAGGGCATTCACCAAGATTTGCGCAACACAGAAACTTACCTGCTTTCCTGCTGTTTTCATCATTTTTTTATTTTGCAAGTTGAATGTGGCTGCCATGGGCCAGTCCTAAGCCCCAGTTGTGCCCTGCATACACCCCTGGGGGCAGTGGAGACAAAACCTTGCCAGTTAAGCACTGTCAAAGTGCTGGAAACTGCCATAAAAGTAATGTTAAACTGCCATAAAACTGTCGTATAATTCCCAGAAAGTGACGAAAAGACCTGGGAATTGACAAAAAGTCCCAGAAAGGGATAAAAATCATGAAAAGTCCTGGAAACTGAAGAAAAAGTCCAAGAAAGTGATGGAAATTATGAAAAATTGGCAGAAGTGCAGAAACTAATAATAATAATAATAATAATATATTATTTATTATTATTATTATTATTATTATTATAGCACAAGCAGTGTGCCTGGCACTGTACAATCAGTAGTTATGGACAGGTCCCTACCCCAAGGGGCTTACAATCTAAGAGACAAGGAAGGAGGAAAGAAGGGAGAGGCGAACATCCGGAAGGACGAAGATACATTCATGAGGTTGAGAAAACGCAGGTGCGTGTGCTTACCTTAGTTACAGGGAAGAGATTCTGAGGGAAGGAAGAGGACACAATTTCACTCATGACGAACCGTGGAAAGCCTGACTGAAGAGGTAGGTTTTCTGGAGTGATTTGAAAGTTGGGAGGGAGGGAGCAGAACAAATGTATCCAGTGAGGGAGTACTGATGGGCACTTGAAAGTCCTCCAAAGAGGTTGATATTTCCCTTCAGAATGGGAGCACTTGCTCTCATCTTAGCCCCAGTTTGGGTCTGTCTTCTAGTCCCAGAAGTCCCAGAAGTCTTCACTATTGACTTTGCTGGACTAACCTTAAAGGGCCTATGACGGGTCCATCATGTTGCCACACTCAAGATTAGAAAAAGTGCTTGATATGATGACGATGAGTGAGAGATTCTAGCAGAGGTTTTTTCCATGAAAACTTCTTGTCTGTGGCATTCATTTCCTCACTTAAGCCCCAAACTGTTAACATTCTAGTCATGCTGCAAAACCCATCTCTTCTCCTAGGCATTTGAGGAAGGGCTGCTGTATGAGCAGAGCTTTTTTTAGTGCTGTGGAAACTGGCAGCTCTTGGGAATGTGGCATTTTCAAAAGTCAGGCGTCTGATTTTATTTTACCTTAAGTCATGTCCAGAAAATTTGTCTTGGTACTTAGCGTAAAGTGTTTCCATCTTCAATTTAAGCCCATTATTTCTTGTCCTGTGCTCCCTGGTGACAAATAATGATTTGTTACTATCTGCTTATTGCAGCTTTTTACATATTTGAAACTTGTTACCTTGTATCACCGTACCTGTCTCTTCTCTAAGACAAACGTGCCCAGTTCCTTTAGCCTTTCTTGCATATCAAATGCTTTATTGCCTCAATTGCCCCAATTGCCTCAAGGTTATGTGTTAAAAAACATGACGGCAGAGCATTGTTGTCCTGACACAGCCTGGGTTGGGAAGCTGCCAGGTTGGGACGCAAACCAAATGCTCCCATGGCCAGGACCCAGTGGGGAGAGGGCAATAAATGCATAAATATGTGGCTGGCCCTGCCCCCACACTGCCCCCAGCTCCCCGCTCCCTGCCATGATGGGCAGCCCTGATGGCTGGCCATGGCAGATCTATCCGGACCAGGTCACAGTGGGCCGCACGACACATGATAGCCCTCTGTTGCCTGCTTTTCCCTGTGGGTCTCTGGGGGATTTTAACATCCACACTGACACCGATCTTGGAGGAGCGAGGCATGAGTGCATGGTCTCCATGACAACCATGGGCCTGTCCCAAATCATCTGTGGCCCCACACATGAGGAAGGACATACATTGGATTTGGTTTTCTGCACCGGCCTTGAGGTGGGGGGCCAGTTGGTGGAAGTCAGGGGAGTAGAGCCTTTGTCATAGTCTGACCATTACCTCCTTAAGGCGTGCATCCTGGCACATGTCAGCCCCCAATGGGGCCAGGACCTATTAGATCGGTCCATCCCCGGAGACTTATGGACCCGGATTGGTTCCGGAATGCTCTTGGGGAGTTTCCCCTGGACCTTGACACCTGCTCTGTTGATGATCTCGTAGCCTTCTGGAACACCTTGTTGTCTGAGACCATTGATGGCTCCCAAGCATCCGCTGCCCTTCCAAGTCTCCCGCAGGTCTCCTTGGTTTACTGAGGGCCTGAGGTGTTTTAAACAGGAGAGCAGGCGGTTGGAGCGACGGTGGTGCCGAACTCGCGACAAGTATGATCCATTGCAGCATAAGAGCAGTTTAAAGGCCTATGCTGTGGCGGTGCAGGCAGCAAAGAAGCAGTTCTTTGCTGCCCTTATTGCATCTGCAAAGTAACATCCAGCGGAGCTTTTCCGGGTTGTGAAGGGTTTGGTCAGTCCTGCCTCCACCTGGACCTGGAGCAATCCAGTGACCACTTTGACCGGTTTACCGAGTACTTTGTAGATAAGATCACTCGCATCCGCAACTATTTCGGTACCACAGTTATTGCAAGGATGATCTTGGGGCTATTGATGCCCTGTCCTGTCCTGTTTTGTGGGATCAGTTTCAGATGGTGTCGCCTGCCAATGTGGAGTTCTTGTTGGGATCTGTTTGTGCCATCACTTGCAAACAAGATCCTTGCCCGTCCTGGTTGGTGAAAGCCAGCCAGGAGATGTTACGGCTGTTGCTGGCTGGGGTAGTAAGTGCCTCCCTTCAGGAGGGCAGGGTGCCTGACTGGCTGAAGGAGGCTGTGGTTTGTCCCCTGCTCAAGAAACCATCTCTTGAGGCTGATGCTCCTGCCAGTTATTGGCCGGCCTCTAACCTTCCCTTTTTAGGGAATGTTATTGAATGGCCTGTGGCATGGCAGCTCCAGGAACATCTGGACTGCACTGGTTTCCTTGACCCCTTTCAGTCTGCTTTCCAGCCTGGGTTTTGTACGGAGACTGCATTGGTAGCCTTGGTTGACGATCTCCATCTGGCATTGGACATGGGTCGTCAGACCTTACTGGTCCTGCTAAACCTTTCAGCTGCATTTGACACAGTCAATCATGAGGTGTTGGTGACTTGCCTGAGGAACTGTGCCGGGATTGACGGGATGGTCTTCGACTGGTTTCGTTCATTCCTGGCCGGGAAAACTTACCGGGTGGTCTTGGGGGAATGTATGTCTTCCCCCTGGCACCTCACATGTGGAGTCCCACAGGGTGCCATTCTGTCCCCCCTCTTGTTTAACATCTATATGTATCCATTAGGGGAGATTGTGAGAGGGTTTCAGGGCATGCAGTGTCATCAGTATGCTGATGACACTCAGCTCTACTTCTCTTTTTCCATTGACCCAGGCCATGCAGTTTCCTTATTTTTCCAGTACCTGTCAGCTGTGGGGGGTTGGATGAGGTTGAGCCATCTACAGCTGAATTCTGACAAGATGGAGGTGATGTTGGTAGGCAAGGCCTTGGGGGGCCTGGGAGTGGTTGAGCCTTCTCTTGTAGGGGGGGTTCACCCTCCCATGGTCTCTCAAGTACAGAGTCTGGGTGTGCTCCTCAATTCATGGCTCAGCCTGGAATCTAAGGTTGTAGCCATGGTGGAGAGTGCGTTTTGGCAGTTACATCTTGTTCGGTGGCTTCAGCCATATCTCTCAGACTCTGGCCTCGCCACTGTCATCCATGCCTTCATCACCTCGAGGCTGGATTACTGCAACGCACTGTATGTGGGGCTGCCCGAGAAGCTGGTCCAGAGGCTGCAGCTGTTGCAGAATGCCATGACCGTCTCCTTATGGGGGCGGGCCGCCAGGAGCACATGACACCTGTGCTCCAGGCTCTGCACTGGCTGCCTATAAAGCCCCGGACTAGGTTCAAGGTGCTAGTTTTGACCTTTAAAGCCCTTCACAGCCTGGGCCCTGCTTATCTGTGGGACCGCCTCACTCCCCATGTGCCCGTGTGACCCCTGAGATCATCCGTGGGAGCCTTTTTGGGGGTTCCCCGAGAGAGATGGGTGGCCACAATGTTATATCTTTTTCGGTGGCTGCCCCTGTGGTGTGGAACTCATTCCAGGAGGAGGGTCAGTTGGCCCCCACTCTCCTATCATTTTGACATTTGTGTAAGACCTGACTGTTCCTCCAGGCTTTTGGCAACAGGGGTGGGGGTGGGGGTGCAGTTGTATTTTTCACCCACATATGAGATTTTTAACTTTTAAATTGCTTTATTGTTCTATTGTTTTAATTTCTTGTTCACCGCCTCAAGCTGCCCTGCCGGCAGGAGGGGTGGAATAAGAATCTTTTCTAAAAAAAATAATTTAAAAAAATAATGCCTCTATACATATCAATGGTGCGACCGCACCTCAAATATTGTGTGCAGTTCTGGTCACTTCATCTCAAAAAAGACATAGCTCAACTAGAAAAGGTACAGAGAAGGGCAACAAAAATGATCAAGGGCATGGAAGGACTCCCGTATGAGGAGAGGCTTGGTAGGTTGGGGCTCTTCAGCTTGAAGAAGAGACGACTGAGTGGAGATATGATAGAGGTCAATAAAATAATGAGTAGTGTGGACCTAATAAACAAGGAGCAGTTATTTACCCTCTCATCTAGTACTAGAACTAGGGGACACTCCATGAAACGCATGGGTGGCAAGTTTAAAACAAATAAAAGAAAATATTTTTTCACTGAGTGTATAATTGGGTTGTGGAATCTACTGCCAGAGGTTGTGGTAAGAACCAGCACTATAGCTGAGTTTAAAAGAGGTTTGTACAAGTTTTTGGAAGATAGCCGCTAATGAACCTATTAGTCAGACAGGATCAGGGAACATGATGGGAGCTGGGGGAAAACAACAGGGAATGGATCCCGCATTGTAATTTGTGACCTGTTGGGTGCTTCTCCCAAGCCACCGTGATTGGCCACTGTCGGAGACAGGATGTTGGACTAGATAGACCATCTAATCCAGTATGGCACTTCTTATGTTCTTATGTTCTACGCGTTGCAGTAATCTACCGTCCCCCTGGTCCTTTCTCTTCCTTTCTCTCTGACTTTGAGTCTTGGCTCACCTTCTTCCTCTCTGTTGATATCCCCACTCTCATCCTTCAACATTCATGTTGATGACCCATCTCAGTCCTCAGTCTCTTGCTTCCACTCCCTAACCTCCTCCTTCAACCTCCACCTTTGGACCAACTCCCCCACCCATACTAATGGCCATTCTCTTGATCTTGTCCTCTCTAGAAACTGCTCTGTCGCTGATCTCTCCTTCGATCCTCATCCTATATCAGACCACTTCCTTGCCTCTTTCAACATTTCCCACTGTCCCCCCTCCTCTTCCCCTTCTCTACGCCCCTTCCGTGACCTTCAAGCTATTGATCCCCTGGACTTTGCCTCCTCTCTCTCTCCCCTTCTTCCTACAGTCTTCTCTTCCTCCTCCCCTGACTCCGCTGTCTCTGCTCTCAACGCCTCTCTCTCCTCCACACTTGACTCCCATGCCCCTCTCTCTTCCCGCCCTGCCTTCTCCCACAACCCCCGTCCTTGGCTCACCCCTAGTATCCGCCACCTCCGTTCTTGCACTCGTGCTGCTGAACGACTCTGGCGCAAATCCCATTCTCACGCTGACTTCCTTCACTTCAAATTCTGTCTCTCCACCCTTACTTCTGCTATCTCCCTTGCTAGACAACACTACTATGCCTCCCGCATTGAGTCCTGTTCTCGGGACCCTCGCCGCCTGTTCTCTACCTTTGACTCCCTCCTCAAGCCTCCCTGTCCTCCCCCTCCTTCTTCCCTTTCTGCTCAGGATCTTGCCTCCTTCTTCACCTCCAAGATAGACAAGATCCGCCTCGACATCGCTTCCCACTCCTCTCTTCCCACTCCCACCCCTCTCCCTCCTCCCCCTCCTTCTCTCATGTCCTCCTTCTCCCCTGCCTCCCTTAAGGAAATCTCCTCTCTGCTCTCCTCCTCCAACCCTTCCACTTGCCCCCTTGATCCCATTCCTTCCCGCCTCCTCACCTCCATTACTCCCACTGTCGCCCCTTCCTTCCTGCACATCATCAACCTCTCCCTCTCTACTGGCTCTTTCCCTTCTGCCTTCAAACATGCCACAGTCTCTCCTATTCTCAAAAAGTCCACTCTTGACCCCTCTGACCCTTCTAGCTATCGTCCTGTCTCACTCCTTCCTTTTGCTTCCAAGCTGCTTGAACGTGTTGTCTACTCCCGCTGCCTTGACTTCCTATCCTCCAACTCCTCCCTTGACCCCCTCCAATCTGGCTTCCGCCCCCTTCATTCTACTGAAACTGCTCTCGCTAAGATCACCAACGATCTTCTGGTGGCTAAATCTAAACGTCTCTATTCCATTCTTGTCCTCCTTGATCTCTCTGCTGCCTTCGATACTGTTGACCACTCACTCTTGCTGGATTCCCTTCACTCCCTTGGCTTTTGTGGCTCTGTCCATAACTGGTTCTCCTCCTACCTCTCTGACCGCTCCTTTAATGTGTCTCTCTCCAACTCCACCTCCTCCTCCTTCCCCCTCTCAGTTGGTGTTCCTCAAGGCTCTGTTCTTGGCCCTCTCCTCTTCTCGATCTATACCTCATCCTTAGGCAAACTCATTGCCTCCCATGGCTTCCAATACCACCTCTATGCTGATGACACTCAACTCTATCTCTCTACTCCCTCTCTCTCTCCCTCTGTTCAAGCTCGTCTCATCAACTGTCTCTCTGACATCTCTACCTGGATGTCTCAACGTCAACTCAAACTCAACATGGCTAAAACTGAACTCCTTATCTTCCCCCCTCATCCTTCCTCTCCTTCCTCACTGTCAATAACTATTGATGGAGTCACCATCCTGCCTGTCCCCCAAGCCCGTAGCCTAGGCTTCATCTTTGACTCAGCCCTTTCTTTTAAACCCTACATTGACTCTGTTGCTAAATCCTGTCGCTTCTCCCTCCATAACATTGCTAAGATTCGCCCTTTTCTCTCTGTCTCGTCTGCCAAAACTCTTGTTCATGCTCTGGTCATCTCTCGCCTCGATTACTGTAACCTCCTTCTCACTGGCCTTCCCCGGTCTCACCTTTCTCCCCTCATCTCTGTCCAAAACTCTGCTGCCAGGGTCATCTACCTCGCCAGTCGCTTCGACCATGTGCAGCCCCTCCTCTCTTCGCTTCACTGGCTTCCCCTTCCTGAACGAATCCTGCACAAGCTCCTAGTCTTCACCTATAAAGCTCTTCACAACCTTGCTCCCCCCTACCTCTCTGCACTTATCGCCCTCCATACTCCAGCCCGTGCACTTCGCTCCTCCTCTGTCCCTTCTCTCACCCTTCCACGCCTTCCCTGCTCCCCTAAGCGCCTTCGTCCCTTCTCACTTGCTGCCCCCCATGCCTGGAACTCCCTCCCTGTCCACATCCGCCTTGCCCCCTCCCTTCATACCTTCAAATCTCTCCTTAAAACTCACCTCTTTCGCTCTGCTCTGTCTGACTCTTTATCCTGCTGAGCCACTATTCCTATACCTACGATCGGTTTACCCTTATCCTTGCCACATGGACCTGCCTGCTGTCATTCTCATCATAACCAAGCCAAGTACGTGCACCTGAGACCTCGCATCTTCATGAATGTTAGACCCCTTGTCTCTCCCTCTGTTCCCCTTCCTATGTCTCTCCCCCAGCTCCTGTCTCTCAGATTGTAAGTCCTAGGGGCAGGGACCATGTCTATTTTATTAATTTGTAAAGTGGCAGGTACACTGCTGGTGCTATATAAATGTTTGTTAATAATAATAATAATAATAATAATAATAATAATAATAATAATAATAATAAATGTTCTTATTTTAACTAGCATGTTAACTTGCTCAAAGGGACTGATATCTTTAGTTGGAATGGTAAAATGGTGCTTAAGTTAAACTTAAAGTGCTTCATTCATTTAAGTTCTTCATAAGCTGAATTTCTTATGTCAAGTTTTTATAGCGGCCCCACACAATTAAACCTAACAAGCTAAAATGAACAATGGATTCACTAGTCACAACTATTATTCACATTTTATTATAACCCTCTAAATAATATCCATATCCACAGGTGGAACAATGATTTGGGAATTCACTCATGTGAATATTTCATTTTGGTATTCTTTTATTTCAGTATTTCATGTCAGTTATGTTGGTATTACATTTTGGTTATTTCAGTCATTTTAGTTACATCATTTCAGCCTTATTAGCACTATTGAGTATGCGCAACAACCAAAACAAATTAACCAAAATACTGAAATGACAGATATAAATATAATACTATATAAATATAGTATAGTATTAAAATATTGAATATATTTTATACTAAAATATATTTTATACTAAAATAGATTAAATAAGCTAAATAAGTGACATGAAATATTTGAAAGAGATATTTGATGAAACAGGGACAAATAGCATAGCATAGCATTTTAATTTATATCCCGCACTCTCTCAAAAATGACTCGAGGCGGCTCACAGTACAATAAATGCATCACTGGGTTTGGTATCCCACACAGGGGACCCAGCACAAAAGCAATAACATAACACATATTACAACACATCAATACAAAACAAACCCACCCACCACAACTGATGCCTCATTCGACCAATGCCTCCACACCAGGCAATTGATCCCGTCGCTAAACTTTCTATCCCCTGCTGCCACCAGGGGATCCAACCGGCTCGACCCCTCTCTCACCGGGGGGAGTCGGCCACACCAACCTCCTCATCAGCAAATAACCCCACCCCCTACACAATACAAACCCCACTAAATCTCCCACCTCTGCCTCATAGCCGGCCAAGGCAGGCCCCTTAAACAATACAAAATAAGTCATTTAACAAAAGACACACCCCGAAAATCTCCTTCCCGCCTAGTCACAAAACTCAGACCCCTAACCCCCGACTGGCCCTGAAAGGCCCCAAAGGGCTGCACCCTTTGGCCGTGGCCCTTTGGCTCGTGGTTTTGCGGCCTGAGGCACAGCCGCAGGTGATGTCTTTTATACGCCTCCTGGCTGCTTCCAATGGCAATGGAGGTGGCGGGGGGGGAGGGAAACAGATCTCAAATAAGCATCCCCTAGACCCCCCCAAACTCACATACCCCCCCTTTTCCCAGAAGGGCAGCGGGGGGTCCTGGCGAGATGACAGCAGCGGCGGTGGCCAGCAGGACACTCACAGAGGCTCCCAGCATGGTAGCGGATGGTAAGTGGAGCACCATCTGATATTTGAAACAGATATTTGATGAATCAGGAACAAATACAGCCATCACCCGTTTTTCTGGGGGAAACAGAGCAATCTGTCAAAAATATTTGTTTTAACAAATGTTCATTTTAGCTCTAAACAGGATTCAGTTAAATGAAAATTAAGAAAAAATAAATAAACATTATTATTCAGATGTTTATTGGCACCAGAAACATGTGTGGCACTGAACAATCATTATTTAGTGCCTTATTAGGAGAGATAAGTGATGGGAGACAAGGAAGACGGGATCAAAAGGAGAGACAGGAATACATTTACAAAGTGACTCTGCTGTTTGCTGTCTGTGCGTTCTGCTGGATATAACAAAGAAACTCCCTGAATACAGTTATGCCTCTTTTTACTGGATGTCTACTTTTCCCTTCTGCATACACAAGCAAAAGGCAGCCAGAAGAGTTTTGAAGGACTTTGGTGTCTTGTCCCCAACAACTCATTGTTGGGTTTCCTTTCTGAATTGGTTGTCTGCAGGCAGACTCAGTCTACTTGTACCAAATGCATTCGTCCTTTCCAATAAAAACGTTTTTGGGAACTAGTAGGCGCGGATGTCATCTTGGCTGCAGTAGCTTCTGTGATGTTACAAAAAGCTACCTCTTATCTGCCCCTTTTTAACCTTTATACAAGCTTGATGGCTTGGGGTTTTTTGTCTAGTCAACTTTCTAGGAGAGGCTTTCTGGTATGTCACCTTGTCCCTCGCCCACTCCTGCAGTTCTGAGGGTACTGAGCAACTCACCTAAATGTTCATTGTTCAGCATGGTTTAAGACCTGACATTTAAAGACAGACCAAAGTACTTCTTGCCTTCCAACTAGACAGCTAACTTTATGAAAGTGGGCAGAATTCTAGTACAGAATGGCTGGTGCCTCTCAGACTTCTACTAATTTGTAGAGTGAGATGGGCAGGGGTGTAGTAACATTGGAAATTTTCAGAGTGGGCAGCAGAGGGAGTGGGACCAATGCTCTGACTTCACCAACTCTGAAAATTTCCTAGTGGCACTCAGAATGCTTGCAAAGGGCCCCTCCAAGAAACAAGTTTTCAGAGTGGGCAGGGGTGGAGCACTGGCCTTGTCAACTCTTTAAACATCCTTCTTGATTGGGGGGGGCTCACTTGAAGCCAGGATAGCACCACAACCTTTGTGGGGGGAGACTGAGGCTGGTCAGGAGCCCCCTTGGGAGGACTGCTACTTAAGGTGCTCCCATCCCCATAACTGAGGGTGATTTCAGATGTTACGGGCGGGCGGTTCACCACAGTGAACCCCCGGGGGGGTGAACAGCACAACCACGCCCCAGGGTTGAAAAACGACCCAAACAGACGTAACGGAACCGGGACCATGGTCGGGAACCGGGCCGAACCATCACGGACCGGGGCAGCACAACTGTAAGGTTGGGGAAACCTTACGCCGGCCTGTAAGGGGGGGGAAGCCTTACAGGGGGATATGGGGCTAGACAGACAGACGGAACCCCAAGCGTTACCCACCCAGGAGCGTGTGGGTACAAGGCAGTGCCTCGGATAACTACCCTCAGGATAGAATAGGGCCTTAGAATCCAAGGATCCCCAGCCTAAATCATCACAGGGTATCTGGGTAGAGCGCAAGCCTTGAACAACTCCTGGGTGCCCAGGCGTTCGGGGGACCCAGGTCCAGGGGAACACCGGGACGGGGGGTTGGGGATAAGGCGGCGGAGTGAAGACCCCCAAGGGATGCAGCGGAGGGGATAGGGCAGCCAACGGCGGGTCCCAGGGCACCCTAGTGCAGGGGGGCAGGAAACACTTACCCAACACACCTTGTCCACTTGGTCTCACTCACCCACAGTTGTACACTTGCTC
>QEPC01004255.1:1513770-1535023 GCA_003113815.1 Sphenodon punctatus | reverse complement strand
ACCTATCTGCAGGACCGCCTCCCCACCCCCACCACTACCACTACATTACTTCACCCACCCACTTCACTAGCCCCACACTCCATTAGTCACCCCCACACACCACCCCTTAGCTAGTTCCCACCACCAAGTCTTAGCTAGTTCCCACCACCACCCCTTACCTAGTTTATTTTCCCCACCCCTTAGTCAGTTCCCACCACCACTAGGTACCACCCCACACAGACACACACACTCACACACATCACGCCACAACCTCTGTTGCCCGTGGTCCTTTCTTCATTTCTACAACTTAATTATGAGCGGTCGTGGTATGAAGAAACAGACCATGAGTGGGAGTGCTGGAAGAGACCAGCCTCTTCCTAGGCAGCTGACTCAGTCTGGCACGGAGGAGACACCTGAGGTAGGGCCACCTGTGGCCTCTTCTTCCTGTACACAAGCTTCAAGTGCGCCCAAGCTTACGGGCTCATGACATCTTTTGAAGACCCCAAAGAGGCTGGGATGGGGGAAGATTGAATCTTCCTCCCTGGTGCTGACTAGCAGTAAGAAGAGGGCTCCTTCTTCCTCTGCTAGTGCAGTGGTCCATCCACCGGCCACCTCCACTGCTCCTGCTGCTTCTGCTTCTAACACACAGCTCTCCTTTGCGCGAGCACCTTCTCTCATGCATACACCTGCTTCCCCGCCCTCTCCCCCTGCCATCACATATTCTAGTGTGCCTGCTTCCCCAGCCACTCCCCCTGCCAACATGCATCGTAGTGCGCCAGCTCAGGCCCTGCCCACCACATTCACACATGCTGCACCAGCTACCACCACCCCTTCCACAAGTGTTACACTGAGCACTACCTTTGAGAGGTCAATCACCAGTCTTGCTGCTCCTGCCCTCCCAGGAACCAGCACAAAGAAGATCACATCCTGGGTGTGGTCTCATTTTCACATCTGGGAGGACGATGCCTCAAAGGTAGTGGGTGTGCACTGCAATGTCAAGGTCAGTCATGGTGGCACAGTTCCCAAGATATATGGCACCTCTGGCCTTTGCAGTCACTTGAGACGTCACCATGGGAGCATTTGTGATCCTACAGAGTGCCGTTCCAAGTGACAGCATGAGGAGGTGACAGTTGCAGAGGGTGCGAATGATAGTTCCAAGGAGGAGGAACCCTCTTCCACTCCCGCTGCAATTTCCACCGCTGGGCCATCTGGTCATGGTTCCACAACCACCCACAGCCCCCACAGAGGAGGAGTGCTAGCTGCTCCACCCGGCCCATCCCTTCCCTTTCCTTGTCCCAGCCCACTGTAACTGTGCTCTGGGAAATGACGATGCCCTTCGCATCCAGCCACCCCTGGGCTTTGGCCATCACCAAGGCAATTGGGGAAGTGATTGCCCTGGATGAGAGGCCATTCAACCTTGTTGAGGGTGTCAGATTCAAATGGCTGCTTTGTTTGCTTGAGCCCCGTTACAGAGTCCCTTGTCTCAGAACCTTCCATTCGAAGGTTATCCAGTCACTGTACAGGAGGGTGAGGTCCTGGCTCCTTGCATAGTTCTCCCATGCAGAGGGGGCAGTGGTACATTTTACCATGGACCTGCGGACTAGCCAGAGTGCGGTCCATGCCTATTTGTCGTTGACCGCACACTGGTGGAAGATGTCACCAGTTGCTGTCACTAGTGCAGTGGCGGGCAGCAGCACTGGGGGAGCGGTGTCAACTGGACATTGTTGGGCATTGTTACATGCCCAGGTGCTTGACAGTCAGTACACCGCTGATAAAATCCTCGAAGTGGTGAATGGCATGCTGGAAGGGTGGGTCTAATGCCAAGGTTCAAACATCGAGGTTGGTTACTTTGTAACCAATAATGCCCAGAACATGATTGCAGCCATTACTCATGGTGGCTACACTCATGTTCGCTGCAGTGCGCACCTCCTGAACCTTGTGGTTCAGGGTGCCTTAAGTGGAAACAGGGGTTTTGAGGCACTTCTTGAAAATGTCAGGAAGGTTGCCGGTTTCTTCCATAGGTCAGTTTCAGCCAGTCGGGTGCTGCGAGAGAAGCAGGAGGAGTTGGGCTCCCCACTTCACCAGCTGGTACAGAATGTAACCACAAGGTGGAACTCCACCTTCTTGATGCTGCAACGTCTCCTGAAGCAGAAGGAGGTTCTGCATGCCCTTTGCTTGTTGCAGAGCATTGGAGCAACACCACTGACTGGGGAGGACTGGTCAGTGGTGGAGCAGCTGACGCAGGTTCTGGAAGCATTTTACAAGACTACTGTGGAGTTTAGCGTGGACGACTCCACTCTGAGCCATGTGATGCCGTTCTTCATGATCCTGCTTCAATGGATGCGAGCCATGCTCTCTCAAACTGACCTGCGTGGGCCTGTGAGGGCGCTGACAAAGAATTTGGTAGATGAGCTGAATAGGCATTTTGAATTTTGACACCTTGAAAGCAAGTCGGCCACATTTCCTAGCCATGCTACTCGACCCACGGGTCAAGAAGAGCATGGCTGCATTCGTCAAATCCTTCAAGAGCAACAGGGTCAACCTCGTCAATGAGGTGCAAGAGTATTGCCTGGTGCAGGCGACCCCACTGCAAGGAGGAACTACTTCTACAGGGGTTGCAAGTGGGGGCCAATCCACCTTGTTGTTACTGGATTGGTGGACTTGGCAGTGGAGGAGGGAGGTGACAGTGGTGAACCAGAGAAACATGATATGGCAGAGACATATGGCTATCAATAACTTGCCGAGCCCACCTGCCCTTCTGACCTGGACCCCTTGGCCTACTGGTCCCAGAAAATGCAGGTGTGGCCCCTGCTTGCAAAGGTAACATTGCGATACATCTCGTGTCCTCCCACAAGTGTATCATCGGAGCGGGTATTCAGTGTGGCTGGAGACATCATCAGTCCACATCGTTCGTGCCAAGATGGACCCGAGGACTGTGGAAGAATTGGTCTTTGTCAAGACTAACCTTCCCCTTCTTGGGTTCATGGAGGGCGAGACCCTTGACGTGGGACCTGATGATGTATAATTGCCCAGCCCCTGGATATCATCTCCTGCTACCTTCACTCCCTTGCACCTCTGTACATCCTGACAAGATTCAGGCAATTACATCAGCCTGAAAATCGGTCAGTGGTGGCATTGATAAGCCCACAGGACCAGCCCTTGGTTTGCGCAGTATAGGCAACTGCAGCATGGCAACTTCCCAGTCCAACCACTCCACCAGGGAAAAGTAGTAGAGATTCTACTACTTCAGTCGTCTGGCTCCCCCCCTCGTCACCCCCAGTGCCTTTGGGACTCAGAGTTAGAAGCTGGCGGCTTTTTTTTGCAGAGTTCCTTTATTGGTCTCACCTAAGGAACTCCTATGCCTTTTGGCAAGTATGTGAGAGTGCTGGGCTTTGGGGGAAGTAAATGTCTTAGTAGAGTGGGAGCGCTACTCACCAGCCATCTGCCCGCTGCCACTTCTGCTTCTCCTGGGCTGGCTCCACCCCTCTGAAGCACCTGTGGGGAGCGGTTGTCTACCTGCAAGGAAAAGAGAACAGGACTGTGAGTGTTGGGGAAAGGGGCTTGCACACCTGGGCATCCCCCCCTGCCCCCGCCTCCCACGCTTGCCACCGGAAGCTGACCCGGGGCTATTAAAGGACACCACCTGCAGCAGTGCCCTGAGCACTACTCACCAACCATCTGCCCGCTGCCACTTCTGCTTCTCCTGGGCCAGCTCCACTCCTCTGCGGCACCTGTGGGGAGTGGTTGACTACCTGCGGGGAAAAGAGAACAGGACTGTGAGTGTTGGGGAAAGGGGCTTGCACATCTCCCCCCCCCCCCACACTCCCCCTCATGCTCGCCACCAGAAGCTGACCCGGGACTCTTCAAGGACACCACCTGCGGCTTTGCCACAGGCCGCCAGCTGCAGCTGCCAGCCTAAGGGCCACGGCCAAAGGGTGTGGCCCTTTGGGGCCCTTTGGGGTATGTGGGGGGAGTGGGACCTCTAGCCCACTGCAGTTGTACTTTGGGAGAGCCTCCAGTGGGTTCTGGTGTGGGGTGGATGACGGGTTAAGAGGTGGTGATTTCTAGTGCATTAATTAGACTAGGTATGATGACAAGGAGACAGATTGGTGTAAGTCTGGAGGCCGCTGCCAGTCAGGGCAGACAAAGGAAACTGGATGAGTTTGCCCAAGCAGCCTGTGCCCCTTTAAAAGGCAAGGCAAGGACTCTGGTGAATTCAGGGGTTACCGATGGAGTTTTACCCGGATAGGACTCACTTGCTCTGTCTTCCCCCAACCCCTTGCAAGGGGGTGATTCTGGCCCTATCATGGATCTGGCCCTAGAGGCTAATAAAGGGCCCCCTATGAAAGCTACTATAAGCACGCAGATCCTTCATAGTGAAGAAGGAGCGACTGATACTTCTGAGCAGCTTCTAGGTATAATGGCTTTGCTCAATAAACAGTGTGAGCAGCTGTCCCAGGTGATTGATTACTTTCAGGAACTTAGGGGGGATAAAATGGAGCTTGACCTACATAACTGTGCTGCTTTGAGAGGCCCTACCAATCTTCCTGAGGAGGATCTGGCGAAGCAAGCTCATAAGCATAAAGAAGCTAACATGAGAGACCCAGGACAGGAGAGGATGCCAGGAAGGACTAGACAGTCATTCAGTAGACCCTGCCCCTCTGTAAGTAATTTTCAGGGGCAGAGTGGGAAGAGTTATCAATCTACGATGCCTAGACTGATCCAGAATGAGCTGTCCTTCTTGGTTAGACCACTTCCAAATGGGTTTTTTCCAAGTTGGAGAACTGAAGGGGAAATTCAGCTGCACCTTTCAGCAATATTGGGGCTCCCAGTTGCATTAAGACATATAGGTCCCATTCAAACTGTTGCAGCAGGGGGGGCAGCTTCAGAGGCTGATCGTAAAATTCCGCAATCCCAGTTTAACAAGCTGTCTACTCCATCATATCCCTCTTTTATTTTTGTGGGGAGTCCAGATAGGAGAGATTCTTGATGTTGGTGCAGCTACGGATCCAAATCAAGGGGGACCAGAGGTCTTGGTCAGTGAAAGGCATGAATCTCCCCAACATAGCCAGGACTTTGGGATTGAGGGGGCGACTGGCTCTGGCGTGAGAGACTTTTGGAGGGGGGACGGACTGCCCCCTGATAGATGTGGGTTTTCGACCGGGTCCAGGGTACTAATCCCTCCCCCCTGCACCAGCAGGGGGGAAGTTTATGTCCTTTGGAGTTGGTAGTAGTCAAATCTGCCAAGGAGCTGGTGACTCTTACAAGAGAAATTGAATCCCTTGTACAAGAAACTAGTGATAGCTTTCAGCGGGATCCAACGAGTGACTCGTTGGAGATCCTTACATACCCAGCATGAGAGGTACTACCCCTACTCAATCTATTCAAATCAATAAACAACCTCCCCCAGTTGAGGCCCATTGTTCTCTAGCTATTCCTGCTGCCTCCCTGGATTTATCTTTGCAGATCGCCGCCTCTGAGCCACATCAGGAGGGAGGTGTGGAGGGTGGCCAGATATGTGGGGCAGGTGGTAGAGTTCACTGACTAGGCCAAGATTCCCTCCCCCTCTTGAACTGTGTAACATTTTGTTGTTGGAATATCGTGGGGTGGGAGAGGAATAGGAAAGATGGGGACTTTATGGCTTATATTAAGCAGTTTCAAATTATATTAGTCCAAGAGACATGGGCTAAGATGCCATTAGAGATGGAGGGATATACTACCCTCTCTCTCCCTGCTGTAAATCATCATGCAAGAGGCTGCTCTTGTGGAGGTTTGGGATGCTTCATCTCAATTGAGTGGATAGTTGGGGAAGTTACAGAGATCTCCTTCCCACCATTGGCCGTGGGTTGCTTTGTTGAACTGGGGCTGCTGAGGTTAATTGTCCTTACAGTATATATCCCACCAGTAAACTCAGGCTCCTTTCAGACACATATGTGGGGAAAACAAGAGGAATTAATTATGGATCTTTCTGGGAAATATCCAGCCGGTCTACTTATTATTACAGGCGATTTTAACGTGAGACTAGGTCCATCAGATCAGGCCCTGACCCCTTATTGCGATCCCCCCGAGGACCTTTCTCAAGGTTTATTGAGTGCAAGACAGTCCAAGGATGGGAAAATCAATACTTCCGGGATCTCTCTGGCTAAATTGGCAGCTGCATGCAATTTATGTTATCTGAATGGGTCAGGTTTTAATGATAAGACTGGTGAATTCACCTACCTGGGTCCAAACGGATCAAGTGTGGTGGACTATGTCTTAGTGTCACCAGCGGTTATTCCCCTCCTTGCAGTTTTTAGGGTCAGAACTCCATTGATTGGAGACCATCTTCCGTTGGTTTTCTCTCTTGCAGTTGTATTCCATCCCCCTGGCCCTTCTTTACCATCTTGTCCTACAGGCCAAGATTCTACTTGTGATACGCACAGAGCCCCTAAATGGGACGATAAATTGATAGCCTCCTTGACAGACTCTATCATGCAACCTAGTGTCGGTATACTGCGTGAGACTATTCTTCAAATGCCAGTCTCAGCTGAGACGATGGGGTGTTTTGATGCCCTTATGGTAAATATTACCCACCAGATACAGTCTGTAGTTAGGGATTGGCCAGCTCGTGGACCAGGGCCGCATAAAGTTTGGTTTGATGCAGAGTGTCGTTTGGCACGTTTAAAAGTTAAGGAACTATATGCTGGTTATAGGGAAAGTGCTGCATCTAGACAGCTGTTAGAATATTCACAGCAAGGGCAACGTATAGGAACCTTATCACAGGAAAGAAAAAGGAATATGAGGAGGGAAGTTGGTTAGCTTTATTGCATGCAGCCGATGCCAAGGACGCGAGAAAATTCTGGCAGTTGGTCAATAATTTAATCAGGAGCAGCCCAACTTTGGACCATATTTCCAATAGCTCCCCAGGCTTGGGCATCTTGACAACTTGTTTGGGATGAGTGGGGATGCCCCAGGGATCGGCACTTTTGCTTTTCCTCTGGAGGATCTCCCTCTTTGGCCCCTGGTCCTGGAGACCGAGATCGAGGATTTGGTAGACTCCTTTAAAAACAATAAAGTACCTGGGGTGGACTTGGTGCATATTGAATTCATTAAGACATTTAAGGATTGGTGTATGCCCTTGTTGGCTGTTTTGTTCTCCACTATAAACTCATCTGGAAGGATCCCTAAGGACTGGGGCAGGGCAGTCATTGTGCCCATATATAAGAAGGGCTCAAGGACAGACCTGGCCAATTACAGGACAATCAGCCTGCTCTCAGTAGTAGGAAAGATCTACACTAAGCTGCTGTTAAGTAGGCTGTTGGCATGGATGGCTCGGGAAAATATCCTGGCAGTGGAGCAGGCAGGATTTCAAGAGGGACGCTCCACTGTGGAACAATGCCTGGTCCTGATCCATTTAATTGCCAAATATGGAGCCTTGAATGGCATCTTATATGTGGCCTTTTTGGACCTCTCAGCTGCCTTCGACACAGTGGATAGGAGCATCCTATGGACTAGACTGAGGGAGACTTCTATTTACAAACGACTATTCAATCTTATTTATGCCCTGTATGCGAATTTATTAATTATTATTATTATGATTATGATTATGATTATAAACATTTATATAGCGCTAGTCACTACCAGTTATGCTGTCCTCTGGGGCATTCTCTGCAAGTTGATGACAGTCCCCATGCACCTGGCGTGCCAGTTATGCTGCCCCCTGGGACATTCTCTGAAAGTTGATGACACCACCCCCCCATGTACCTGGGGTGCCTGCCAGTTATGCTACCCCCTTTTGGGCATTCACTGTACGTTGAAGCAACACCCACAAACACTTGGGGTGCTCACAGTGACTGAAGCCTGTTTTAAACTGCCTAATATGCCTGTCTGCTGCTCCTCTACCATGCTGCCTGCTTGCCACCACTATTGCTGCCCACTGCCCACCTGCCAGTTTCTCTCTCTTTCTCCCCCCAGTGTCCTCCTGCTACCCTGGGTCACTCTTGGCAAGTTTGGGGATGGGAAACTGTCAGAAACTCAGAAAGAAAAAAACTAAAAACTCTCTAATTTAAACAGAGACTGACCTGTAAGCAACTTAATGCACGTTGACAACGTATGTTAAAATAATGAAATTCTATTGCTTGTAAAATTGGGACCATTTATCCAGTCTTTTGAAATTTGTCATGGATAATACCTTCGGTGAGGGGTATAATCTGTCCAAATATCATCCAAACTGGATGAAAGACAAAGATAAATATGTTTCCCATTGAAACCAATGGAAAACAAAAATGAAAGTAAAAACAAAAGCAAAAGATATGAAAACAGAAATGAAAATGAATGACATTTTAATAATGAAAACTAAAGGAATAATGAAAACCCAAAAAAAATAGTGCACACTCCTAGCTCCAGTTCTGAGCTCCAGTATCCTCCCTCGCTGTCTTTGGTCACTCTGCACCCAGGTCTCTGGCCTGGCTCTCCTGGCCAACTAACTCCAGATTAGGCCCTGGCGGCACCAAGATAGGATCCCCTAACCTCTGGAAGCAGGTAGGGATGTGCGAACACGGTTCGGATGTTCTGAGTTCAGACCGAACTCGGTCTGTTCGGACGACCAAACCGAATGTCCAAACCAAACTCGAAAACAACAGAACAGTTCGGTCATGTTCAGGTGAGTTCGGAGGAGTTTGGGGAGGGAAAAATGTGACTAGAAGGCCCATTTGGGTGGGGAAAGCGTGATTGGAAGGGGAAGGCAGCTGAGGAGCAGACTTCCTAGCACCAGGTGTGGAGACCAGGACCAAATGATACCGATACTGAAAAAAATCTTGGAATTCGGCATTGATATCGGTACCAATAGTGCTATTTCAAATGTTCAGCAATGTTCGACCTAACCGAACTCCGCGGAACCGAACAACCGAAACCGAACTTGGTTTTCAAACCGAACGACTGAACGGCCGAACATCTGAACCGTGTTCTGTTCGCACATCCCTAGAAGCAGGCTCCAGTCTGAACTTCTGGTGCATCTCCTTTCTGAACATTAGGCTCGATTTTATATTCTTTAGCACTGAAGTGAATATTCAGAGTGGGAACATCAAAGTTGTTGTATTCAGCACATTCAAATTCATAATTTTCAGGTGAATTCAGAGGTTGCATTAAAAAGTGTCCTAGTTTTGAAATTAATAGTTTTTGAATGCATGTTATTCAGGACTTTTCTGTTAGATTGTTACTTTGACGCTCAGTAATTTACTCCTTCGTGCCTTCAGCAGTACTATTTTATATTCATTCGTTTATTTCGAATGAATGCGGCCGGAGCGGCAGGTGGAGGCAGTCGCCAAGGCTGCCTTTCGCCAGCTTTATCTGGTACGTAGGCTGCGTCCGTATGTCTCTGGCCCGGACCTGGCCTCCCTCATCCATGCCTTCGTCACCTCGCGGCTCGACTACTGCAACGCGCTCTACGTGGGGCTTCCCTTGTTCTTGGCCCGGAGGCTGCAGCTGGTGCAGAATGCGGCGGCTCGTCTTCTTACGGGGACGGGTCGCCGGGAGCACATTACACCGGTGCTCCGAGCGCTGCACTGGCTGCCGATAGTGTGCCGGGCCAAGTTCAAGGTCCTAGTGATGATCTATAAAGCCCTATACGGCCTTGGCCCCTCTTACCTTAGGGACCGCCTCGCCCTTCGCGCCCCGGAACGGCTCCTGCGGTCTGCCGGGGGTGCCCTCCTGGAGGTCCCCCGTGTTAAGCGGGGGGCCACGATGGAGCGAGCATTCTCGGTGGTAGGGCCGCGGCTGTGGAACTCCCTTCCGGAGGAAGCTCGCCTGGCCCCAAGCCTTTTGACATTCCGGCGGAACTGTAAGACCTGGTTGTTTGCCCAGGCCTTTGGGAGGGAGGGGGGGGGGGGGTGACTTTTAATCCCCCACCTATGTATTTATTTATTACTGTCCTTTGCCCTGTTTTATTGATGTGTTTTATATTTGTATTTTAATTGATTTTAATTGTTTTTATTGTTGTTAGCCGCCCCAAGCTGCATTGCAGGAGGGGGCGGGATAGAAATCTATAAAATAAATAAATAAATAAATAAAATTTCATGATTGGTTTTGCATATCTGCAACTGTCAGGGCTGAAAAGAATGTTCTTTGGGAATACCAAATTTCAAAAATTTGGTGTATTCACATCTGTTTTACTGAAGTGGATATAAAGTGGGTTTTGCTTCCTGCTTTGTTTACAAGTCCGAATATTCATGTTGGTTTCTTCATGTCTATGTATTTAATCACCAAAGTATTTAGTCAGTTTGTATTTCATCATTTAGTATTTCATTCACTTTGGCAGCACTATTTAGCATGGCCAAAATGAATGAGAGACTGAATACTGAAAAAACAAAGAAAACAAAGTTGTAAATTTTGCAACTGAGTCAAAGATAAATTTGGATATTCATTTGTAGGAAGTTGGGCAGTCAAATGTCTTCAGGAAGATGAAAAACTGTATATGTTTCCACCTTGTAAGTAGTCTTTGGACCATTCCTGTCACATAAGGGAGGTTCAGTGGGTCTGGACAAGGAAGAAACATATGAACAAAGTTCGGAGGTAATGAAACACAAAATACAGAGTCATAAATGAATGAAACCATGACCTATGAAATATAGCGCAACCTCGTTATAACATGTACAGTGTTATAGTGTGACATTAGTTATATTAATACAGTGTGAGGTGTGGCTCCCCCATGCAGCATTATAACAAGATTGCAGTGTACTGGATTAACAAATCTTGGAAGGAAATTAACAAAATGACATTAATGAGGTGGCAAATACTGAAGTGATGAACTTCATAACTGCAACAAGTTCAACTTCAAAGATTTGTTTCTGAAAAACTAATAGCTGAATTTGATATGCAGATTCATGGCAGCAAATCCATTTCAGCTCTATTGACTGAGCTTTTGGTTGGCTCTTAAATCTCTATAGCTATGTAGCTAGTGAGGTGCTGACCTCCAAAAGCACGCCCTCTGCAACTACTGAACCATGCAGGGCCTCCTCCTGCGAGGACTCCTTGCTGAATTGGGACCATATTGCTGCTATTATTGATTATTTGATTATTTATCATTTCTTTATATAGTACAAGCAATGCACCTGGCATTGTACGATCAGTAGTTGGAGACAGGTCCCTACCCCAAGGGGCTTACAATCTAAGATGATAAGGGAAAGGGGAGACAAAGGAGAGCCAGTGTGGTGTAGTGGATGAGGTGTTACACTTGGACCTGGGAGAATAGGGTTTGAATTCCATCCTAGCCAATGAACTCACTGGGTGGCCTTGGCTAGGTCACAACTTCTCAGTCTCAGTTCCTCATCTATAGAATGGGAATATGTGTGTGTCTGTATTTCCCTGTGTGTTCCTTTCATCCTTGTATATCTTGGATTGTAAGTTCACTGGGCAGGGCCCAGTGGAAATCTGTGGCTGTAAAGTGCTGCTTACACCTAGTAGCACTATAGAAATAAGTAATAGTAGTACAGGGGAGGGGAACATAGGGAAAGACAAGGATACATTCATGAATAAGAACCCAGATACTTATCTTGAATTTCTGGCTTGGTGTAGGAGCTGAAGAATACAGCTGAAACAAATATTTAGAATAAATACCAAATTCATCATATTCATTTCTGCATCAAGCCCAGTATCTTGTAGGGATGTGCGAACACCGGGGGGAGGAGGTCCGTGTTCGGCCCGTTTGAGGTTTGCCCCCCCCCCCCCAAAACCATTTGGGTTCAGGCTGTTCGGCCTGAACCTGTTTGGTTTCACTGAACACGTTCGGGGGGCAGCGGGGGAGAACACAGTTTTCCCTCCCCCCTCCCCCTCCAGGCTGTGCAGGAGGAAGGGGTGCCGGGGCTCACCTCCCCCCCCCGGGAATTTTTTTTTAAACCCATCCAAGGAATTAACCTACCCGGTGGTGCCAGGGCTCTGGCCCTGGATCTAGCAGCGGCAGCGGCGGTGGCAGGTCCAGCTCTGACGGTGCTCTGGAGTGCGTCAGACCTCTTCTAGGCCTTCCAGGAATTGGGGGAGGGGTCAGAAGCCCTCCTTCAGTTCCAGGAAGGCCTAGAAGAGGCCTGAAGCACTCCAGATCACCTCCAGAGCCAGAGCCAGACCTGTTGCAGCCACTGCTGCCACTGCCGCTGCTACCGTTGCTGCTGCCGGACACAGGGCCGAAGCCCTAGCACCACCAGTTAGGTGGATCCTTGGGGTGGGGTGTGTTTTTTTGTTTGTTTTTTTAAATTCCCAGGCTGGGCAGGGTGGGGGGGAGTTGAGCCCCGACACCCCTTCCACCCGCGTAGCCTGGATGGGAGAGGGAAAACCAGGTTCCCCCCTGTTCCCCGCCTCACGCCTGAATGGGTTCGAAACCCAAACTTTGTTCGACTGGTTCGGATAGAGGTCAGTTTGGGTTCAGGGTGTTCGCGCATGGCCCGAACACCCCGAGTTTGGGCCAAACACTGAACCCCTGAACTCTGTTCACACAAGTAGTATCTTGTTTGCAAGTGGCCAGAATGGGATGCTTCACAGGAATTGTACAAGAAACTACAGGGCAATTATGGAGCAACCTATCCAGAGAAGACATAGGGTGTTTTCAGATAGATATGGGGCTGCCCACCCCTGGAGCTGCCCCACTCCCAGCCCTACTTGGGTCTGAATCAGATAGTCCCAGTGGTTTCCCTGCCCATGTGGTGCCCCCACACACACCATAGAGTTGCAGGTTAGAGTGTCCACATCATTATGGGAAGTGTGACTGTCCCACCGGCAAGCTTGTGCAATGGACAGGGTAGTGAGATCCTACCATGTCCGATGTGCTGGCTGGAAGTGGAACAGCAGCATGAGTCTACACATCAGATGGACCACTGCTTCACTTCGGGCCAGTGCGCTATGCTTAGCCAGCCCACTCTGCTGACAGCACTGCTTGATATTCCGGAGCGCAGGTGGGGCTGCCCTTGTGCCTGCACAACAGACTTTAGTCTTTGCTGTTGTGCCTTTAGACACAGACAGGCCACCTGGGGGGGAAGCAACCCATCTCTCTAAAAGCACCCATTGAGATCTACAGAGAAGCTGGGTTTAGAAAGAGCAACTAGGGCAAATGCTAATTTTTAAATTGCTGATTTTGGATGGTCATGGTTTAAGAATCTCAGAATTATTTGTACCTGAAATGCAGACCAGTTCTCACTAGTGAGAGGAGATTGATTTATTGCTGGCTCAAAAAGGTAGAATGCCAACTACTGAAACAGCAACACCCCTTCCAGCAACCTGTGGGTATATCATTTTGTTAGGAATGACACCATTCCCCCCCCAAAAAAACCACAGACCCCCCCTCCCCTTGGCAACACCCCATGAGACACAGGTCAAAGGGTGCAGAGGAACACCCTTTGACCTGTGGGGGGCATAGCTGGGGGGGGACATAGTTCAAGTGGTAAGAGCGCATGCTTTGCATGTATAAGGTCCCAGGTTCAATCCCTGGCATCTCCACTTCAGGATCTCTGGTATCACACCTGGGTGGGGCCTCCACTGGGGGCCTGGAGGGGTCTCAAGTAGAATGCCAGGATGGCCTCTGCTGGAGACCCTGGAAGAGCCAGATTTGGACCCAAATTTGAAACCCCTGCTGCCATGTCAGGTTGTGATAATACTGGACTAAGACAGACCACTGGTCTGACTCAGTTAGGCAGTTTAGTTTCAACAGAAGGGGGAAAAGAAAAAAGAAAGAAAAGTCCCATGCAAAACTGGTGTGGTCAGAAGGAATAAGAGAATGAAACAAGGGAGGCTCCTGGGTAAACAATGGAGCGGTCAAAAAGAGGTAGCCTCCCTCTTTTGAGATGAGCCCTCCACAGCCGCCCAAAACTCCAAGCAAGCAATAGCTCGATCGTTAGGCTGGTAGCTCCACGCCTGTTTAAGAAGAGTCTTCTTTCCATGTCTATAGAAACTCCCTTTTGCCTTCTTGTTCCTCCTGCCATGTGTCCCGTTGAAATCCTCCAAGGCTTTATTTCCCCCCAAAAAACATCATGCAAGGGTTTCTCGTTCATCCCTAGCATTCCTGAGCACCTCTGGGATCCCTTTTGTGCAAGAAGTGCCTCATTTTTATCGGAGTATCCCTTTTCCGTGTTGGGGTGTGGGAGGGAAATCCCAATCAGCTAGCAGTGCATCACATCCTCTGACTGATCCTAGTGGACACTGTTACCAGGTTTTAAGGTAATATTGATTTATTTGGATCCATTTCCTAATTGATAATTAATTAATAATTACGTAGGTTCAAAACCTGGACACACAGCTAAATTATGCTAATACCCAGAGAGATTAAAATGACTACATAAATAAAGAGAAACACATAATTAGTAATAAGAATATAATTGAAAATATTTATGAAAACATAGAAAAACATTTTCTATGGGACAAGACCCCAAAACAGAATAAACCCTTAATAAGTGGTTTATATAAAAGTATTTCAAGGTACATGTTACATGGATAGAATTAAAGTTAAACTTAAGATTGTTTTAAGTATTAAAAGTACAAAGGTTAAAATAATAAACTTAAAACTAGCATAGTTACCCAGGCATACAGGCTTAAGAAAGATGAAGGAAGATCATGTGACCAGAGGATCACCATGGTGACCAAAGAGCACCACGAGAGTGTTCATGGCGTCTAAGGTAACATTTCCTTGGTGACTTACTCTTTTATAAGAAAACTGACGTCACACTCAGGCTAAGTAATTCATATATTATTAACTGCCAATAGCATGGTTGAAAAGGGTTGATGCCTGCATAAAATTATAAATGTATGACAACGTTTGTGGTTAAGATATTGGGGAACTAAAGTCATTACCTCCACCCATGAAACATCCTGTTTTTATAAACTATTTTAAACCTCAATCTTGCAACCCATTTGTGCAACAAAGATGTTCCCTTGAGTGTATGCCTCTACTTCCCTAAATATGAGCTTACTCATATTTTCCTAAGCATTAACTAACAAGGTTAAAAGTTAAGCAGGGGAAAAGTTACCGGAAGACCAAATATGTCCAGGCCTTTATGTCCAAACTAAAGCCAATATGTTCAGACTATAGTCAATCTGTTAAACGTATCTCACATAGGTCAAAACTGAAGGTAACAACACGCGCGGACCCTTTGAATAAAATTGGGTTATTCCCCCTGAATTTAAGAGGTCGTTTGGATATTGGGGTACCGGACCCCAATATTCACTCGTGGAGTGGGTCTGTATCTTAACAGCTTGGCTGAAATCCTCAACCTGCTACTGATTGTATTGTGGAAATGGAGATTCTATGTTGTTATGCCCCCATGTTATTTACAGCAAGCTTTCAAGCACTAAGATAAAATGTGCCCACTGAGTATGTCATTTCAATGCATTTTGTAATATTGTTTCACCTGGAAAAATGCCTTGGAAACAAATAGCAGTTTCTTCAGGTTAGAAAAAAAAGCATCCTCACATATATGCTCAAAGTTAGCATGGAGTCACCATAATGCCATTTACGACAAAGTTACGCTCAGGCATCTGAAAAGAAATGTGTGATTTCAGACAGAAATGCCCCTGTTAAATTGCGTTATCAACCCTGACATTCCCAATAACTGACAAAGCAGTACAGCCATGAATAAAGTGTCCCACAACTATCGCTGAATGACATGGATGGGTCTGGTTTGCTATAATGCTAATTAACAAGCAAGTTTAAGTGGTTTTTTACACCTAGCTCACTGAGATGATTGTCTCTAGCAAAGATAGTCAGGACTTTGCCTTTAATACTTACTAATGAGTTCTGTCAGTGGAATGGCTAGTGCCAGTCGAATTTCCAGTTTACAACAATGAAAATGGAACTTTTGAAGAACTAGACTGGATTGGCCTTTTGGGAGCCAATTTTAGGCACTCTGACTGCAACTTACCTAAATGAATTCGCTGAAAAGATAGACTATGACATTTTCTAAAGTATCCAATATATCCCCAGGCAGGTGTTGTCCTTTGCTGTAATACACTCCCTTGTAAAGCCATGATGAGCTACAAGCAAAGATTATTATGAAAATTATACATCAAGCTTGTGAATTTGTAAAAGGAGGCCATTTCAGACCCTTGGAGCAGCCTGACAGAAAACCTGTAATAGCCACTTAGGGACTTTTAAACTGAGAAAACAGATTTAACAATCCAGGTGACATGTTTCAAGTGATGTAATGCCATATTGGTGGGGTCTTCTGGAAACAAAGAGAGAAGAGACACAAAAATGGGGTTGCCAATGACTTAAATGTGTGATAGGGGCTGGTGAACAGATGCTTTTGAACATAGGGGTATGCAGCACTTACCTCTTTTGTTTTCATTTTATGGGTTTAAAAACCCATCCGTTTAGGGGTTTTTATTGATTTTTGGTTTGGTTTGTTTTTAAAATAATAGTAAAATTAAGAAAATCACTGTGCATGTGCAAAATGGCCAACGCTGTCACCACCATTTTGAGAAATGGTCTGGTGATCATTTTGCACCTGTGCAGTGATTTTTAATTGTTTTAATTTTTAATTAAAATGGTCACTGAGGCCATTCTTCATGCGTGTACCCCTTTTTAAAATGGTGGTGGCAGAATCACCGCCATTTTGGAAAAATAATGCACATGCAAAGAATGGCCCTAGTGACTATGGGTGTTTTCATATGTGACGGGGCCAGTTGGCCCTGTCACGAAATCAATGAATTGATCCCCCGCTGGGATGACCTGTCACGCCCTAACAGACATGCCGGGGGATCCCAGTGGGGAATCGGGGAGGGGGCAGGGCTGCGCGGTGCAACGTGCGGCTGCACGGCCCCGCCCCCTTCACGCTCCCCGTTGCCCGCCCTCTGGGGAGACGGGCCGGAATCCCTGCGGGAATTCTGGGCCGTGGCCACCGTCCAGACGTGACGGCGGGGGTCACCTCGGCGGGGAATCGCCTTCACCACACGACAGCCTCCGGTCATGCCGCTCCGGCCGCTCGCGTGGTGAATGTGATTCCCCACCGTGGTAACATCTGGGGGGGAACATCCGTTCCCCCCAACAGATGTTACGTGGTCCAAGCCACCACAGGGAATTGACTGTGGTTGACATTGACCACGTAACGTCTGAAAATACCCTATATTGCACATAAAAAACATAATAAATGAAATGAAATGTATGTCGTTTGCTTATTCATTCCTTTTCAGAACATTAGTTGCTAAAATAAATGGGGCTCCATTCATTTTAGTAGCTAATAAAAATGAAACAAATTGCACATCCTATCTGAACTCCCTCTACAGTGTGATACCTTCTCACTTTGTGTTGCTGATAACATATTCACTAGAGCAGTGGTTCTCAACCAGTGGGTCCCCAGATGGTCTTAGGTAGGTTCCAGGAGCCTGGGGCTGTGGCCTCAACACATGGGGGCACACAAAATCTGGAACAGCTATTCCATGTCTATGCTATGTCAGCTAACCATTCCGTATTAACTTGTTCCACACCACTCCTGATTTTATAAACTTATATCATATCCCCTCTGAGTCATCTCTTATCCAAGTTGAAGACCCCCAACCTATCCAGCCTCTCTTAATAGGGGACTCGGGGAGCCATTCCATACCCATTATCATTTTGTTGCTCTATTTTTACTATATCTTTTTTTAAAGATGGGCCAACGAGAACTTCAAACAATATTCAAGGTGCGGTAGCACCATAGATTTATATAGTGTCATTATGATATTTTCAGTTTTATTCTCTATCTCCTTATGAATAATTCCTAACATTCTGCTTGCTTTTTTGATGGTTGCTACACACTGAGCTGAGAATTTCAATGTATTATCTACAATGACTCCAAGGTCCCTTTCCCGAGTGGTAACTCCTAATTTAGAACCCAGCATTGTGGCCAACCTCATGCTCTGCAGATCCCATGCACATCCGCACAGGAACTCCATTGCAGGCATACTGTGCCATGCGGAAACCATGTGCATGCACGTACTGACAGGGGTGCACATGGGATCTGCAGGCAATGGGATCATCTCCACCGTGTACATAAAATTTGGATTGTTTTTCCCAATGAGAATCACTTTGCACTTGTCCACATTAAAATTAATCTGCCATTTAGATACCCAAGCACTGTCGTACGATGCTGTTGCAGTTCCTCACAGTCTTCTTGTGCTTTAACTACCTTGAATAACTTGGTGTCATCTGAAAATCTGATCACCTCACTCCTTACTCCCATCCAGATCATTAATGAATACAATAAACAACACCAGTCTCAGTCCAGTACAGATCCCTGGAACACTCCACTATTTACTTCTCTCCATTATGAAAACTGACCATTTAGTCCTACTCTTTGCTTCTTATCCTTTAACCTGTTACCACTGTCTCCTATCCCATGACTTTTTATTGAGTCTCTCATGAGGGACTTTTTCCAATGCTTTCAGAAAATCCAGATACACTGTATTGACTGGCTCACACTTATCCACATGCTTATTCAAATCTTCAAAAAATTCCAATAGGTTAGTGAGGCACGACTCCCCTTTGCTAAATTCATGTTGACTCTTCCCATTAAGCCATGCCCTGTAATTCTGTTCTTAATATATTTTTTCTGGTACAGACATCAGGCTTTCAAGTCTGTAGTTTCCAGAATCGCCTCTGGAGCCCTTTAAAAAATATCAGTGTTACATTCTCTACCCTCCAGTCTTCAGGTATAGTGGCAGATTTTAGCAATGGGATAAAAATGAAATTAGTATTACCAGTAGTAGGTCTGCAATTTCCTTAGGAACTCTGGGGTGTATACCATCTGGTCCTGGTGATTTGTTTTGTCAATGTGCTCTAGAACCTCTTCCAGAGTCACATTGATTTGTGACAGATCTTCCAATTCATCACCTACAAAGAACAGTTCTTGGCGTGGTTATCTTCCCAACATCTTCTGGAATGAAGACCAAAGCTCTGGTAGGGTAGAGGTCATAAAGGCCACAGGCCATTTAAGAAAGATTGTTTAGCACCAGCATCTGGGGAGTACTGACAGAACTGCAGGCCCTAACTGCAGGCTCCTATGATGCTTGCTTGATGCGCATGCTCCCATGGCACCAAAGGCTACACAAGCAGCATCATGTAGAGGAAGTTCAGTCTGTCAAAAAACCCTCTAAAGCTTGGAAAACTGGCTTGAACTATGGGTCTTGCTGGGGAACCAGAGAGGGAAGTTTTGCCTGATCCAGAAGCCTGAGAAACACCTGGGTGTTTTTACACACACATTTCTCCTGTATGTTTGCTGTTACATCCCGAACTTTCTGTGTGTCTAAATCACTCACACAGATCTTAAACATCTGGCTCTTTGAACTTCTGTGTAGAACCTCTCCCAGAACTTTAGTGTCTAAAAAGTTTTCCTGGTAAACTGCTTTGCTCCAGGCAGTTGTGGTCAGTGGTCACTTGGTTTCCATGGCAGCCTGTCACATCTACAGCTGTGGCTACTTTAGGATGCCTCAGGGCAGAGTATGAGTGTGAAAAATGCATCCAGAACTTACTTGTGGACTTGTAAACCCCAAGTTTGAAAAATCCAGAACTTCTAGGTGTGTGTAAAAATGCCCACTCACCCAGATCTTAAACATCTGGCTCTTTGAACTTCTGCATAGAACTTCTCCCAGAACTTTTGTGTGTAAAAAGTTCTTCAGGTAAACTGCTTTGCTCCAGGCAGCTGTGGTCACTTGGTTTCCATGGCAGCCCCTCACGTCTACAGCTGTGGCTACTTTAGGCTGCCTCAGGGCAGTGTAAGAATGCATTGTGGAAGAAGAACTTGCTTGTGGACTTGTAAACCCAGAAGATTGAAAGACCAGCACTTTAAGGTGTGAGTAAAAATGCCCACTGAGAGCCAGAGGTAAGCTATGTGGCTAGAGACTAAAGGGAGAGTGAGATAATGGCAGAGACTTTGGGCCTAATTAACAGGTTACAAGGTCTGTGAAATGTCAAAGGACTGTGATTTGACTGTAAGATGAAGATTGTATGCATGAGACTTTGGAACCTGATGTAAACAACTGTGATTAAAGACTTGAATAAGCTAAATTCCCAAGAGTGAAAGTTGATTTGGGCCCTGATCCTGACAATACTTATACATGAGGCAAGTCTGTCCCTGCCACAGAATTAAGGAATTCATTTAGCTTCTCTGCAATGGCCTTATCCTCCCTTGGTGCCCCCTTTACCCCCATGTAATATAATGGCCCAATTGACTCTCTAGCAGGCCTCTTGCTTCTGATGTACTTTAAAAAGTTTTGATTATTAATTTTTGCCTCTTTAGTAGGGGTGGGGCTATCGGTATTGGATTAATCTGATAATACCGATAATTGTCAATATTGGATTAATCCAGTAATACCGATAATTGTCAGTATCGGTATATCATTTTTTTAACATTGCCGGTTTCTCTCAAATTTTTAACATCAATTCCATTAACAATGGCCGCAATGTTAAAGAACTGAGAAATCAGCAATGTTAAAAAACCGATATACCGATACCGATAAATCTGATATCAGATTAATCCAATGTCAGTAAAACTGGTAACCGATAATTCGCCTCGAGTCCCCCGCCTACTCTTTAGGAAGTCACTCCTCAAATTCTTTCTTGGCCTGCCTTATTTGTACATCTAATTTGCCAGTGTTAATGCTCTTTTCTATTTTCCTCATTAGAACTGGCTTTCCATTTTTAAAGGACACCTTTTTGGCTCTAATAGCCTTCTTCACCTCACCATTTAACCATGCAGGCAGGCGTTTGGTCCCCTTGCTACCTTTTTAAACTTGTGGATTACATTTAATCTGGGCTTCCAAGATGGTGTTTTTAAATAGTCTCCACGCCTCTTGCAGACATTTAATCCTTGTAACTGCTCCTTTTAGTTTTCTTCTAACTAGTTTCATTTTAGCATAGTCTCAGGGGCGTAGCTATCATAGGGACAGGCAGAACATGTGTCCCGGGGCCCACCACGGTTGGGGGCCTACAAAGTCCCATCCATCCCCCGATAGCTAAGTCGTTTAATTTTTGTGTGTGTGTGTGTTTGCGGATGGAGTGACCTCATCCCCAGCGGGCCTGCCTGACAAGGAGGTAGCCCCCCCCTTGGCCCCGCCAGCCCCCCCCTCGGCTCCTCCAGGCCCCCCCAAACCAATCCCAGCAACACAGCCTCCTGCCTTTGCCGCCGCTTCAAGCCTTAGCCCTGCCTCCCTGACAATGAAGCGCTGCGCTGGAAACCATTGCGCATGCGCCGGCGTCCAGAGAGCGCGGGGCACAAGACACACGAGGCAGACAGGCGGCGAGAATTGCCGAAGTGAGTGAAGCATGCACGCACCGCGCTTTGCAGCG
>QEPC01004255.1:1467025-1490934 GCA_003113815.1 Sphenodon punctatus | reverse complement strand
TGGGTGAAAACAGACATGACGCTAACCACCCTTTAACCACCCTTGGTGGTCATTTATGCATATTTCAGGGCTGCATAGGGCACCAATACAGCCCTGCAACATGCATAAATAACCACCAAGGGTGGTTAAAGGGTGGTTAGTATCATGTCTGTTTTCACCCTCTGTGTGTGTGTGTGTGTGTGTGTGTGTGTATATTATTATTAACAAACATTTATATAGCGCAAGCAGTGTACCTGGCACTTTACAAAGTAATAAAATAGACACGGTATATATATATATATATATATATATATATATGTGTATGTATGTATAAATATACATATATTTGTGTATATACACATTTATATATGCATATGTATATGTATGCCTCTGCATACACACATGCAGAGGCATACACATATGTACACACACACAAACACACACACACATATTTATATCGCAAATCAAGGAATCATGGAGGGGTCATGGCGGATGCATGGCCTGACGGGTTGCAGAGGGATCAGGGTGGATGTGTGGCCTGGAGGGGTGGAGAGGGAAACTATGCATCCATAGTTGGGAATGGATGGGATTGGGAACTATGCATTTGAATAAATAAATGGGGATACTCATTAAATATGCATTATTCAACCTACCATTTGCGGATTAGCCAATGGGCACTACTCATTTAGTATCCCACGAGTACCCACTTTGGCTTTAAAATGGGGGAGTGTGTGTGTGTGCATGCCTACTTACTTTATAAGGCTAGAGGCTCTCTAGTTCCACTAGTAGAGGCTAGTACCTCTAGTAGTTGAAAGTTGAAACACTCTTGGCCAGGGGGGAGGGGACGGGAGTGGGGGACTTATAGTTTCCTAACGCTTTGAGGGTGGGAGTTCACGTTCAGTCCCAACCCTACTTACTGCAGTTAGCTGTTTAGTGTTAACTGTTAACATAACAAAGAGGTAGGCACGGCGGCGGGTGTGTGATGCAGATGAATGTCATTCACTCAGCTCATCTTGTGACTGTGATTCTGAGGGCTTAGAGGGGGGGCATGCTTTCACATGGCCAACGTGAAATAAAGCCCATGTCCCTGTGTTAAATGCCTGTGGCTGTCGGCTGTCAGTCACAGGGAAGGACTGTGCTTATTGGTGTGCGTCCGTGGCCAATTAAATGACCCACGTGGGCGAGGTGGGGCTGGTCCATCTGGCTACAGCTTTAAGTCGTCTCTGTCTATATGGTAGGAGCAAGGCAGGGGATGGTCTCGGGCGGCACAGTATGCCTCAGTAAAAGCAGTAGATATGCAGAGTGATCATTCTTGTTTTAAGTTAACAACTAAATAAGAAATAGTAATTGTAGACTGACTCAACATACAAAGCACTGTATGGATTTTATCATTCATGTCTTTATCATTCAGGTCTCTGAGTGTGACCACATACACAGGTTTAATGCTATAAAAAAACAGTCATGGAACACTAAAGAAGGCAAACTTTCAATGATGCAGATGAATGTCATTCACTCAGCTCATCTTTCAGCTGTGCTGTGACTCCGAGTGCCTAGAGGGGGAAGGAGGGGACACTACTCGTTGTGTCCCGATAACACAACACAGCAATAATTTTATGATTAACATACAATAACAGTAATATAAAAGTAAAAAAAAATAATTAAAAGTGACACGGAACAGTGGGGATTCGAACCCCCAAAAAGACAGCTTCAAACTGTACAGCAAACAGGAACCTTAACAACTATGCCACCATGCCGTATTGATTTTGCAGGAGTTGTGAACTACAGAGTTCTGACTTCTTCTAGCCTGAGGCAGTGCACAGAATGAGGATTGTAACAAACTCTTCTGCATGGGCTTCATTCCTTCAACTTTCTGTACCGGTCCGATGATGTAAAAAATTACTCAGTCAGCCAATACACAGGTCACCTTAAACTCCCACCAGGAGTTTTGCTCAAAAAACTTTAGTTTGGAGGTCAATTTACGTTTACATAAAAGATCAATTTACTATTAAATAAAAAGACCATTCCTTGAACTCCCACCCAGAACATGTGCATGTATGCATTTGAGAAGAATGGGCAATGACTGCGGCACAGAGGGACAACACAACACCAGCAGTTAGCATAGCACACACATGCGCAGCAGCGCTGCATTCTCCCTTTGCAGAACCACGATAAACGCTCATGACTGTCTCTCATATATTAAATTGGCGGAAGGCAGAAAGAGGCCGCCGATTGTCACCGTTGTCGCGTACAATCAGAAAAAGCAATAAAGCACATAAATGCCGCATCTGCGAATTCTTGTAGTGGCAAATGCAGAATTGCAGAGGTTCCAAGTGGAATTTCGCTGGGTGCAACATCGGATGGCGAGTTTTAGGAATGGAATTGCGGTGCAGTAAAGGCTCCTGCCGCACCACCTCTACTCAGGAGGCTGTAGGAAATTCTCCAGGGGCAGGATTGTGGCCCTCAGGCAAGAAGCTGGCCAATGAGGCGGTTTCCCTGGTGTGGCAGCTGAAGGCAGGGCTGAAGGCATGGTTTGATGAGCTCCTGCAGTGAGAGGAATATGTGTTGGCAACCATGCTAGACCCCAGGGTCAAGGGCAGTGTGGCATTCCAGACAGCGCTCTATGGCCACTGGAAGGGTGAGCTGATGGAGAGGGTCCGGCAAGCAGACAGGGAGGGCTCTGGAGAGTGCGCAGCAGCAGCAGCAGGATACCCCTGAGGATGGTGGGAGTGGGAGCAGCCACCCCTTTCAGCCGATGGGGTCTATCCCTGCCCCCAGCCCGCACCACCAGCAGGCTGAGCAGCAGCAACACCCATATTGCTTCTGGATGATGTGGATGGACAGTTCTCCCTGCCTGGAACATAGGCCCCATAACCCTGATGGTGGGTTCTGAGACAGGAGTGGCAGTTTCTGGATGCAGTGGAATGACAGCTCCCCGTGAGTGGAATGATGGCCCCAGAACCCTGACAGTGGGTTCTTGGACTAGAGTGGCAGCTTCTGGATGCAGTGGAATGACAGCCCTCCCTGCCTGTTACGTAGGCCCCAGAACCCTGACGGTGGGTCATGGGGCTGGAGTGGCTGACTGCTTCTTGATGCGGTGGAATGATGACTCCCCATGAATGAAATGATGTCCCCAGAACCCTGATGGGGGTTCCTGGGACAGGAGTGGCAGCTTCTGGATAAGGTGGAATGACAGCCCTCCCTGCCTGTAACGTAGGACCCAGAACCTGATGGTGGGTTCTGGGGCTGGAGTGGCTGTTTCTTGATGCAGTGGAATGATGGCTCCCCTTGACTGTAACGTAGGTCCCAGAACCCTGACAGTGGGTCCTGGGACAGGAGTGGCAGATTCTGGATGACGTGGATGGACAACCCTCCCTGCCTGGAATGTAGGCACCAGAACCCTGAAGGTGGGACCTGGGGCTGGAGTGGCTAGCGTCTTGCTGCTGCTGCCACACACTCTCAAGAGCCCTGTCCACCAGCTCACCCTTCCAGTGGCCATAGAGTGCTGTCTGGTGTGCCATGCTGCCCTTGATCCTGGGGTCCAGCATGATTGCCAACACATATTCTGCCCACTTTATAAGCTGATCGAACTGCGCCTTCAGCCCTGTCTTCAGCTGCCGCACTTGGTCAACCACCTCATCCGCCAGCAGGGGACATTTGCTCCCCGCACCGCCTGAGACTGGCAGCCAAGTTGGGGGAGCAGTTGCTTTTAACCAAGGTCAAATTTCCGCTGCTGGGATTCCCCGAGCTGCCCCATGACATGATTGATGGTGCAGTAGCACACGCCATCCCATGCCAGGGTCAATCTTGGGACAGGGCTCCTCCTCAATCTGGGCTGCTGCTGCTGAGGTGCTGTCCCTTCCTCCCAATGCCTTCCTCCCGCCCTGCCCTACCCCCCCCCACTCTCACTAGATGGCCTCGGCCGGCCTATCTGACTGACCTTATGACGCTGGGTGGCATTGGGAAGTTGCATCCCTGCCAGCTAGCCTCTGACTAGACAAACTCGGCCCGTCTATCTGACTGGCTCTCTTTCTCACACACTGCAAAGTCTTCGCCAGCCTATCTGAGTGCCTTGCCAAGGTCCCAGCCTGCCTTCCCTACTACCTGTCATGCCACGCTGCCTGTCTTCCCACCTTGGTTGCCAAGCTTCAACCTTGCCTCAGCCTGCCTTCTGCTGCTCATGCCACGTTGCCTATCTGCTGCTGCTGCCGCAGCTGCCTCTACACTACCGTGGGTTCTGCTATCAGGCAATCCAATGTCTGCCACTGCTCCACCGATGCCTGGCAGTCTGCAATGCCCAGCCAAATAGGGGTGTCAAGTCAGCCACCAAGCCCCAAGCCTTCCCAGTCTCTGCTGCTGCCACTGTGTCTCACACAGACAGCCCTGGAGCACCCCCAGGGGCCAAGCGCTGAGCCTGCCTGCCCAGGTAAGTTGGGGTGCCAAGCGCCAATCCTTCCCGGTCTCTGCTGCTGCTTCTGCTGCTGCTGGGTCTCCGAAGGCCAGCCCTGGTGCCACGGGCACCCCAAGGGGCCTGCCTGTCCAGGCAAGCTGGGGTTCCAGGTGCCAAGTCTTCCCAATCTCTGCTGCTGGGTCTCCGATGGCCTGCCATGCCACCATGGGCCCCTCTGGGGGTCCCTGGAGGGCCCCAAGCCTCCTGGTGGCACCAAACTCTGCCGAACATTCACGGGGCCCAAACTCCGCCGGACCGAACCCACAAACCCGAACTAGGTTCTGAATGTCCAAACATCTGAACTCCTTCCTGTTCGCACATCCCTACCAGGGGGACCTGTGTTGTCACAGCAGTGGGAGCAGACACCTGGGAGCCACAATGCCGATGGCTTCAGTCAAGGTGTTATTCCATAATGCAATGATGTCATCAACAGAGCAGTCATCAAGGTCTGTAGGAAACTCTTCCAGAGAGTTCTGGAAACCAATTGGATCCATGCGTCTCCAGGGGTGGACCAACCTAATAGGTCCAGCATTCTGATGGGGGCATTGGTGCAGGTATTGTCTACAGGTTACAAATGTGCTACCTGCTGCAGCCCTACTCATGACTGATTCAGTGTTTGAGCAGCCCTTTCTTACACAGGGTACAAATAATTAGTTCCCAATTGCTTCAGCACTCTCAAAGAACATCATCATCATGCATCAGCTTCAAAGGAATCTTCTTGATGGAAAATGCTGGACTCTGACATTTTAAGGGTTGTGACTGGAATGAGTTGACATATGATACGGTGTCTGGGGAACTTTTGTCCAGGAGTAAACATTTGCTCTGGCTCAGTGACAAAGACAATGAAATTACTGATTCCCTTTCCTTTCCCTTATCCAACACACTAACCAAAACAGTGCACCTGATAATTCCCTTTTCAGCTACTACCAAGGGAGAAGAATTCTCTTGAAAAATTATTTTGGCAGACATTTACTCCACCACAGAAACAACAGTAAACTTGGCCACTCTTGAAAGCTCTTAGAGGATCTACCAAGTAAATAGGCGTTGCATTATTAGAAGTAAAGGAATATGAGGCTGTGTTGCCTTTTCAACAAGTGTCTTGCTATTCACAAGGAAATGATGCATGGGCAGTTACCCTGCTCCAGCAAAGGAAGGGAAGTGCTGAAGTGAAGCAGGGACCAAAGAAGACTCTTGGACCACTCTGTAAGGAGAAAGCAAAATGGAGGCCAGGGGAAAATCCAAGTCCAAATGTTGGAGAGGTATTTGGCATTTCCTGTTTCATATCTTCTCTCATTGGGTGTACTGTATTTAGATGGATGCCTGTTCTGCTCATGCTCCCCCCTCCACCTCTTGGTGGCATGTCCGTTTAAAGGCAGGCCACCCTGAGGTGAGGCGGAACACTGGAGCACTACTAGCAGAGCGTGGCCCCTGGAGGTGGAGCAGCAGTCAATCTAAACGACAGACAGCTACTGCAGTTCAGCTCCCAGGCATGGGTTGCCCTGGGAAACCAACACAGAGCGGCAGGCGGCAGCCTAGAGTGGTTGCCGATCCACCTGCTATTCTATAGTGCGGGGAAGGGGAGTATGCATGGGCAGACTGTGTTCCACGGCGATCAGGGGCTCATTTTAAACACGCTACCGCCAGACCAGACCTATTGTCTGACCACTGGTTCAGAATCTAGAAACACAGAAGACTTTAAATTAGAAGCAAAACCAACAGTGGATTTTGTATTCATTAATATTAGTTGCATTTAGCCCACTTGATTACCCAAATAAAATCTGCAGCTGAAATGGGTATTTGACTATCCACTTATTTGGTTATTTTTTTTGTTATTTTGGTTTTTCTTCAGTCTGTTGGTTTTTTCGCTTTGGCTGTTGTGAATAATGGTGAAACAAAGTAGCCAAAACATCAAAATAAAGCAGTAATCAAAGCGACCAAACCAAAATATCTGAAACAAATATCCAATGGAACAGAAATGAACAACAGTTATTATCAGAACCCGAATTGGGTTGTACAAATTCATTGGATATATTTATTTTGTCAGATATTCATTTTGCTTCTCACTCAGATATCTTGCTGTCATCAATAAATAACAGGGACTGCAATTTTATCTGGAAGCATTCTCCTTTAAACTTTAGCTGTTATACTATGGAGCTCCTCTTCACCCATTTATGAATCTATGCTTCTGTCTTTCTAGGTACGTACATACTCACTTTTCACCTCACATGAATAAGGATTATACAGACAAATAATATCCGCTGCAAGACTTTGCAATTTGACAAGAGCACCATGGATTGGTAAGGATTCAGTCAACCTAACACATGCTGTACAGTACAATAGTACTTGTTAGGAGTTATGACTCTTAAGACACAAATTGTGCATCGTCCCACAGACGCTGCTGCACAGCACTGAAATCACTTGGAGGCATGCAGTGACTTCATCCCTGTGCGTATTAAAAGCTGAGTGGAAAGTGCTTATGGAAGTTGTATTATTCCTGCTGATCTGGAAAAAAAGCCTACATTTAGAGTCCAGTCATAAAGTCATTACTCGCTCAAAACTCCAACTGAAATCGGGGAAGTTGAATGTTTTCTTCATCCAGGAGTTGCTTATTGCTCTGGTTCCCAACTTCCTATTGCATGCGTAAGAATGGCTTACTGCGCTTGAGGGAGTGACAGATAGCTCAGGCCATCTACACATGGATAGTTCAGACCAGCATAGACATTAGCTCATCTTAATGATAGACTGAAATTCTTCTGGCATTAGGCACCTAACATCCAAGGGCCATGATGGGACTTCCATCCCTTTCCCTCTGTGATAACTAACTGCTCCCACACAGGAGCCTGGACTAGAACTGAAATGAACCAGCAATTTGTTTTTCAGTTATTAATCCATGATTTCAGAATTCATGGTTGTTTTTACACACACATTTCTCCTGGATGTTTGCTGTTACATCCTGAACTTTCTGTGTGTCTAAATCACTCACCCAGAACTTAAACATCTGGCTGTTTGAACTTCTGCATAGAACTTCTCCCAGAACTTTTGCATGTAAAAAGTTCTCCTGGTAAACTGCTTTACTCCAGGCAACTGTGGTCACTTGGTTTCCATGGCAGCCCCTCACATCTACAATTGCAGCTACTTCAGGCTGCCTCAGGGCATTGTTTGTGAGAAGAATGCATCCAGGAACTGCCTCAGGGCAGTGTGTGTGTGTGTGTGTGTGTGTGTGTGTGTGTGTGTGTGTGTGTGTGTGTGAAAAATGCATCCGGAACTTACTTGTGGACTTGTAAACCCAGTTGAAAGACCAGAACTTTAAGGTGTGTGTAAAATGCCCCATGTCAGAACTCTATGAGAAGTTCTGAGTTCTGAGCACCATCTTATTCTTCATATTAAGGGTGGAAATATCGGTATTGGATAAATCTGATACACCCAATAATCAGGTATATCGGATTAATCCGATAATCCAATAATTCCCGGTATCGGCAGACCGGATTGTTAACATTGCCGCTTTACCGTTTTTTTTACATTGTGGCCATTGAAGCAAATGGCCGCAAGGTAAAAAAACCGGTAAAGTGGCCAATGTTAAAAATCCGGTATGCCGATACCGATAAATCCGATACCGGGGAGATCCGATACCAATAAATCTGGTATCTGGTATTCTCCCTGGTGTCCTATTCTGCTGCACATACACAAGATGGCAACACCCTTACTGTGCATGTGCAGTAAGGGCACCACCATCTTTCACATGCACAGTATGAACTGGAGCCAGCCACAGATGATCCAGATCTGTGGTGAGATATAGACCAGATTATATGCATGGACTAGCATAGAATAAAGACCTCTCATCTTAGGGTTTTTGAGGCATGGTGGCTCATCAATGCTGCAGCTCTCAAAGATGAGTTTAGGAGAGCTGGGTTATTTGAACCCTTGCACAGTTAGAGGACATCAGCAAGATTGCTGTGGGTGGTGGCTGTTCTCTGCTATGTATTGCAATCTGACATTCTCTTACAAATGGCACTAAGTAAAAAGAGTGGACAGTACTTTTGTTCGTATGTATTGGTAAATTAAATATCCAGGGCTCCCTTCTGCTAAATCTTACCCACATGCTTCGGTCTGAATTAGGGATGAAACAAGCAGCATATTTTTTTACTCATGAGTAATTTTGCCATACCAGGAATGGGGATTAATTTCCCTATGATTCCCAGTTCAATTTCTCAATTCTTGCAATACCATGAGATACCGTCCCGAGTTACCAACTTTCTGCTTATGTTTACCAGCGCATACCATTCATTTTCCACTTACCGCCTTGGTGAGAGTAGTACCATTTTACTTCCGGGTTTGCTGTTTACGCATTTCTGAGCCAATCTCTCTGCCAATAGTCCTCCCCTTAACCTCTACTCCAGTGCCTCCAATCAGAATTGTTGTTCTATGTTGTTCCCTAACTTTGACCAATCTGAAACTGGATTACAGATTAGTAAAGGAATCTGCATATCAATGAGTGACACTGATAAAGAAGTACAAGGGAAAATGGAGTGCAAGAAATGTGGTATTGTATCGGTATTACTCTTGGGATTTGAAATTGGCAAAGCAGTAAAAGGAAAAGAAGTTAGCAGGATCCTGGAGAGCGGAAAGTCGGGAAAAATAGGAAACAGTGTTATGTATATAGCACTAGCAATTTACCGGGCACTGTACAATCAGTAGTTATGGGCAGGTCCCTACCCTGAGGGGCTTATAAGAAAGACAAGGGAGGGGAGACAAGGGAGAGGTGAACTTAAGGAGAGACAAAGATACATTCATGAAGTTGAAAAGTTGCAAGGTGCACATGCTTGGCTTAATTACAGGGAAGAGAAGGACTCCAAGGCAGGGAGGTAGAGGAGGCAATTTTCTCCTCATCATGAGTCTGTAGGGATGAGGAGCCGGGGGAAGCCTGACAGAAGAGATACGTTTTCAGGACGGATTTGAAGGTTTGGAGGGAGCAGAACTAATGTATCCAGGAAGGGGGTTTCAGGCCTAGGGGGCAGCAAGGAAGAACAAGTGAATACCGAATACGTTTTGAGCAGCAAGGAAGACACAAGCAAGCGAGGGTGGGGGTGGAGGAGGAGCAAACCTCCTGGGCAGGAATGTGGTGGGAAACAAGTGCAGAGAGATAGGTGGGAGCAAGGCCATGAAGAGCATTAAAGGTAAAAATAAGATGCTTGTGCTTAATCCATTCAGGCAGTGGGAGCCAGTGTAGGGTGCAGAGGAGGGGCTGAACATGGTCAACGTGAAGGGCAAGGTGGATGGCTTTTTCCGCAGAGTGCTGAACGGAGATGCGGGGAAGGCAAATCAGTAAGGAGGAAGTTACAGTAGTCAAGGCAAGAGATGACTAGAGCATGGACTAAGGTTTGGGCAGTGGAAGCAGAAAGGCAAGGCTGCATTTTTGCAATATTATTTATTTATTTATTTATTTAATTTATTTGCATTTATAGCCCACCCTTCCCCAAAGGCTCAGGGCAGCTTACAAGAAAATATAAAAATACAATATAAAAACATTTAAAATACAATTCCCCCCAAGACCCAACCCACTCCCACCCTCCAACAACCTCCCACCTAATCCCTATCCCCCAACCCATCCCTCCCCCTTAAATTAACAGACCTCAATTCAGTCCCTGCCACCGAAAGAATGGTCTTACGCTGCCTCCGGAAGGCCACCAGGCTTGAACACAGGTGAACTTCCTGGGGGAGGGAGTTCCATAACAAAGGAGTGACAGCAGAGAATGCCCTCTTCAGAACAAAGTGACAGGACTTGGCAACAGCCTGGATCTGAGGTGTAAAGAAGAGAGAGGAGTCAAAGATGAATCTCAGGCTACATGATGATGATGATGATGATAAAGCAGAAGTATCAGTGCTGGTGCTGGAACTCAAGTGGGAAACCAGTGGAACTGCCCCGAGTAGGTGTCAGGGCCCAAGATCTGGCACACCCATAAATCATTTTATTTATTTATTTATTTAAACAGTTTTCTATCCCGTCCCTCCTGCTCCATGAAGCCCGAGGCATCTCACATCATAAAAGCACATAAAGTACATAATACAATAAAACAAAAGGAAAACAGAACCAAACCCCACCCCTCGCCAAAACCAGGCAAAACAGCCAGGTCTTACACATACGGTGGAAGGAAGGGAAATCTGGGGCCAACCGGGCCTCGGCCGGGAGGGAGTTCCACAGCCTAGGTGTAGCCACCATGAACTCTCTTTCCATAGCGGCCTCCTGGGCCACACGGGGGACCTCGAGAAGGGCGCTTCCGGCTAACCTCAAAGGTTGCTCCAGGGCGTGGGGAGTGAGGCGATCCCACAGGTAAGTCGGGCCAAGGCTGTATAGGGCTTTATAGGTCAAAACCAACACCCTGAATCGGGCCCAGAAGACAATCAGCAGCCAGTGCAGAGCCCAGCACACAGGTGTAATGTGCTCATGGCGGCCCGACCCCACAAGGAGATGGGCCACTACATTCTGCGCTAGCTGCAGTCTCCAAACCATCACCATGGGTAGCCCCACATAAAGCGTGTTGCAATAGTCCAATCTCGAGGTAATGAAAGCATGGATGATGGTGGCCAGGTCACTATCTGAAATATATGGCTGAAGCTGTTGCACCAGATGTAATTGGCAGAAGGCACTCCTCACCACTGCCCCCACCTAGAGGTCCAGGTGCAGCTGCAGATCGAGGAGCACACCCAGACTGCAAACCTGGAAAGCCAGAGGAGGGAGAATCCCATCAATGATGGGCACCACCGCATCCACTGCCTTACCTACTACCATCACCTCCATCTTGTCAGTATTCAACTCTAGTCGGCTTGCCCTCATCCAGTCCCCCACAGCCACCAGATATTGGGGAAGCACCGAGACTGCCGGGTCTGGGTAGGATGAAAAAGAGAGGTAGAGCTGGGTGTCATCAACATACTGATGTCAATGCACCCCATACCATCTCACGACCTCACCGAGCGGCTACATATACACATTGAACAGGAGAGGGGACAGAATGGAGCCGTGCGAAACTCCACACGTGAGCTCTCGAGGGGACAAAAAACAGTCTCCGAGCACCACACGCTGAGTTCTTCTGGCCAGAAAGGAGCGGACCATTCAAGAACGATCGCACCCACCCCGGCTCAGTCCCGCAGGCGAGTCACCAACATTTCATGGTCAATGGTATCAAAAGTCACTGACAGATCAAACAGAATTAGCAGGGTCAAATGGCCCTGATCCAATTCATGGCAAAGGTCATTGACCAAGGCCACAAGCACAGTCTCCATGCCATAGATGAAAGCCGGACTGCACGGGCTTCAGTTAACTGGTGCAATCCAGATGCCCCTGCAACTGCTGAGCCACTACCTGCTCAATAACCTTCCCTAAAAAGGGAAGGTTGGAGACTGGCCAGTAGCTGGCGAGGGACTCAATGTCAAGTGATGGTTTTTTGAGCAGAGGCTGCACCACTGCCTCTTTCAGGCAGCTCGGCACTCTGCCCTCCCGAAAGGAGGCATTGATCACCCCCATCAGCAGCGGCCCCACTGTCTCCTGGCTCGTCTTAACCAGCCAGGACAGGCATGGGTCAAATTCACAAAAAGTGGCCCTAACAGTCCCAAGAACATCCTCTGCCTCAGCAGACAACACATACTGGAATCAATCCCACACAACAGGACCCAGCGGAACTTCCACAACCTCTGGTTCACCAATTGCAATGGGTATTTTCAGATGTTACTAGATCACAGTCAACCACAGTAATTCCCTGTGGTGGCTGCGATCACGGAACATCTGTTGGGGGGAATGGATGTTCCCCCCCAGATGTTACCACGGCGGGGAATCACTTTCACCACGCGAGCGGCTGAAGTGGCGGGGCCGGCGGCGGTTGCGTGGCAAAGGCAATTCCCTGCTGTGATGAACCCCACCGTCACTTCTGGACGGCGGCCACGGCCCGGGATCCCCATGGGGATTCCAGCCTGTGGCCAAATCGGGCGAGCGCTGCAGCCGCATTGGCCGCAGCGGCCGCCCGTCTCCTCAGAGGTTGGGCGGTGGGGAGCGTGGAGGGGGTGGGGCTGTGCGGCCGCACATTGCGCCACGTGGCCCTGCCCCCTCCCTGATTCCCCGCCGGGATCCCCCGGCACGTCTGTTAGGTAGAGTTGAAAATACCCAATAAGTGCGATGTCGAAGTCATGGTGAATCTGGGTAATTTTCTCTGGAAAATAATCAACAAACATGTCACAGCAGGCACTAGAAGACACCAATTCCAGGCAGAGAGAGGGAGGAATGACCAACACCCTCACCACCTGGAAAAGCTCTGCTGGATGAGATTTAGAAGAGGCTATATGGGCAGCAAAAAACTCCTTTTTTGCTGTCCGTACAGCAACATCATAGGCACGTAAACTAGCTGTCAGGGCCCTGCAACGTACTTCTTGGGTTCGTAGGGGGCAGTGGCAAAGCCCCGAGGTGGAGGTGGCCGCTTGGGATGGTGCAGGGGGGCCTTCTGACTTCTCAGGGGCCCCAGGGGAAGCCCCAGGCATAGGAGTGTGCATGTTGTTTTCGATATTACAATAAGGATAATGAAAGTTGTCATTTTCGTTATTGCAATAACGAAAATGACAACCAAGAATAACGACAATGATAACAAAAACAACAACCGAGAATACAAAAAACAACAACCAAGAATATCGATAATGGTAATGATACCGATATCGATATCGATATTGATACCAATAGCGATATAAAAAATAATAACAAAACCGATAGCAAAAATGATAACAAGAAACAAAAATGACAATGTTGTTATCATTGTCATTATTAGTGCTATGACAGTTGGGGTTTGGAGGGAAAATGTAGAGAGGGGAGGAAGGAGCAGACATCCCGGAGTCTTAACAGGGCTGAACTCTTGAACTGTGCCTGTGTTGGGAGGGGCGAGCAGCTCAGCAGTATTTGATGGATGTATCGTTGGTCAATGAGCAGAGCAAGCAGGTCCCAGAAGTCTCATCGGACTCTGTGATTTCTCAATGCCTGCTGCCTCCCACAACCAATCAGGGGGGCTTTGGGGGAAGGCACTGCAACCCTTTATAATGGGAGGGCCAGATTTTTTCTCTCTGTCCTGTGAGAACTGTGTGTGTCAGGTTGCGTTTACAGAGCTGTGGTGCTTGTACATAAAAAATCCTCCCTAGCCCTCATTGTATTATTTAATTTTATTTATTTATTTATTAGGTATTTCCATCAATACCTTTCCTTCCTCATACCCTAGTTTTTACCTTCTCCCTTTCCCCGCCCTTCTCCCCCCGTATATTGTAGATAGATAGATAGATAGATAGATAGTTTTCCTTTCCCCATCCCATTTCCCTTAGATTTAGATAAATATTGTGCAGAGGAATCAATAACTATACCTATATAAAAAATAAAATTTTTGTTTAAAATGGTACCAATATCAATAAAGATAATGAATATCGATACCAATAACAAAAACGATACCGATAACAAAAACAATATCAAAAATGATACCAAAAACGATGACGGAAATGAGATTGTCGTTAATAACGATAATGAAAACAACATTTTTGAATAACGAAAACAAAAAACTAAAATGACATGGGGGCCTGGTGCGCACCCGTACCAGGCAGCGAGGACAAGACCGCCCCTAACCACAGTCTTCTGGAGTCAATGAGGAAGCAGGGCAGCGGTCAGGAGGTTCCTGGCAGTGATGCTGCCGTGGCCAGGTGCATGCGCAATGGACTGGGACCTCCACGGTGCTCAGAGCACCTGTGCCGGCAGGAGTTGCAGCGCAGCGGGGCCTGAAGCATATAAGGAGGAAGCTAAGCCTAGCTCCTCGCCAGTAATCAGTGCGTGCTCTGAGAGACTGGCCATGTGCAGCTTGTTGAAGCTCATTGGAAGTATAATAAGATGTAGGGATGGGACATTGGGCAAAAAACCGGCTACCGGTTTTACATTCAGGATCTCCCCCTGGGTAAGGGAGTCTCGTGGCATTAGCCGTGGTTACCACACCCTATGATGATCGTGGCAGGATTCGGTTCCCGGATCTATGCCACCCTTTGTTCCTGAGGGTTTGTTTCCACAGACGGTTGCCGATACAACACCCCAGGGATGAGTCTTCCTTCTTGTTCCTCCCTTCCCCCCAACCCTCACACTAGCTCTATGTCACAATCTGTCGGCTTCAGCACATGAACGGCGCTACCGTCACTCCAAACATCGCCCCGCATGCTTCAACAACCTCAGGTCCTCCGTAAACCATGGAGGCCTGAGTAGTCACCGCCCCTGCTAAATCAAACACAAGATGTAGGCCCTCTACCCCCGATATGGCCTACACTGGATACCTCCTTTTTAGGGACCACAAATCCCTAAAAAGAATGGCTACACAGTCCCCCGCCCCCCCGTCCCTCTGACCAAGGCTGGTGTTGCACTGAGTACCCAGCTGGAACAAGGTCAGCCAAAATAGGCCCCAACTCATCATCCAGACAGGACTCCGTAATACACATGAGGTCGGCATTATAGTCCAGGACTAACTCCTGGACTGTGGAAGATTTATTAACCACTGACCTCACATTCAGCAGCATCAAACCCAGGTTAGGAATTCTCTGGTCTCAAACCAACTCATCACCTGCCTGGGAGGAAGTGAGAGGGACAGCACCAAGAACCTGCCCCCCATCACAGGTCTCATACCCCACCCCCAAGGGATCATATCCCCCACGCCTCATCACAACTTCTATGGCTGCACCCCCTCAGCCAGATCCCTCCCATCTGCTCTGCCCAGCTGGCGAGGGAGATCCCCATCCTCCTGAACCCACCATCCCACTTTCTCTCACCAAGTGGGATTTGCACACACCCCTCCAAGGACCCCCTCCTCACACTGAGGGAAAGGTCCCTCCCCTCCCTAACCCAATCCCACTCCGGCCAACCTCTCACCAGGGCAGGAGATCTTCCCAATAACCTCCTAACAAAAATATAAAGTTCAATAACAGTCCCCCCTCTTCCCCCAAATAACCTCCCCTCAAAAACCTTCCCTTAGTTAAGATAGCCACCCGACCACTAGAGTCCCCTCCCCTGCCCCCCCCCAGTCCCACTAAGGACCTCATGTAAGGTTCCTTTGGTTCTACTATGCCACGCCTGTGCTGTGACTTGGGCCTCTTTTCCTTGTCTACTAGGATCTTAGTTCTGATTAAATTCTCCACCCACAGAGCTTCTGCTTGACTGCTAGGGATGGGCGAACAGAACCAAGTTCGGAAATTCTGTTCGGAAATTTGGTTCAGTTCCGAAATTCGGTTTGGTCGGCCGAACTATTTGAGTTTGGTTCGAACTCCGAACTAAGTTCGGAAATTCAAACCCCATTGAACTAAATGGAATATTATCTTTTAGGGATGGGCGAACAGAGCCGAGTTTGGAAATTCGGTTCGGTTCAGTTCAAAAATTCGGTTCGGTTGACCGAATGGGTCGAGTTCAGTCTGAACTCCGAACTCCTGAACCACGTTCTCCCATCCCTATTGACTGCTACGTATTCATCTAACTCCCACCTGATAGGAACAGGAAGTGAGGTGCAGTAATGCATTTGTCTTGCTAGCTGCTTGCAGCCTCCCTGCTGCCTTGTTCCTCAGTCCACTTCTTGTCTGCTTTCCCACTCTGTCTTCAGCCTGTCTGTCTGTGACAGCAGCAGGCTCGCTTGGTGTGACTCCTTGCAGGATCAGGGCCCTTGCATTAACCCCCGTCCAGGAATTAGCTCACAATTAGAGGCAAAACAAGAATGCTGCATATCTCCCAAACATGGTACACACGCACAAATGGCTGCCGTGGCCATTCTGCTCATGTACGGCCCCACGGAGGCTATTTTGAATATGCACAGAATGTTTTGGGGGGTTGTTTTGCTGCATGTGAGAATGACAAACGGAAAGCCAATTCTCGACCCAGAAAATCTTGTCAAGCAGCCCATTCTTGGCAAGATTTTCAAGCGGGTCGAAATCTAATTTCACCCCTACTCACAATACTGTCTGTCTATAGTCCACAGACCTTTTATTTCCAACCCAGCCCATTTAAACAGTCTTTTACACCAGGCATCCTCTGGCTTTCCAATGTTTTTACCCTTGCCCTTTCACTGGGAAAACAGCCCTCTGTTTCCTAACCTCTCAGCGAGGCTGTCGCAGCAATCCTCTGCCTGGCTGTTATGTACAGTCTCAGGAACTAGGAGTGGTCTCTGAGGGCTTCTGGGGAAAGCACTCTCCCTCCTGGTGTTAGCCAGTCCCTTGCTCAAGAAACTGGTGCTGAGCTTCACCTCAGTCTTTGGATAAACCTTCCTCCTTTCTTGCCTTTTCAGAAGGTTCTCTCACTCTGAGTTTTGGCTCAGCTTTATACCCTGTCTGGGCCAGCCTGACCATGCCCTAGCCCAGCTGCTTCCTCTAAGGTGCTGTCCCCTACGTTTGGGTGCACCTGCAGCCCTGCTAGCACCTGTCAGCCTGCTGGTGCTAGCTTTCCTAAAGGGGCAGCAGCCCACAGGAGCGCTGCCCTGTTACACTCTCCAAATACTAGTTCCTTGTTCCTGCCCAACCTTACGCTGCTCTCCCACCAGACTCTATGAGCAGCCTTTGGTGCCACGGGAGCCTGCACGAGTCAAATGACACGCAGCTCCCATCTCGTGGGAAAGGCGGAAGTGCGAGTCTGTCGCTGGCACACATGCACATCGGACAGAGTAGTGAAATGGTATTCTGTCCGATGTGCATGGGTGCCAGTGGTAGACCCACACTTCCGCCTTTCCCATGAGATGGGAGCTGTCCATCATTTGACTTGCGCAGGCTCCTGTGGTGCCAAAGGCTGCGCATGGAGTCTTGTGGGAAAGCAGCCTTAGTCCTTTTGCCTCTCAATTTACACCGACCTTCCAGGACTTACTTCCTGGCTTGCCTTGTGTCTTTGTTCTGGGCTCATCTTGGGCTTGTTGCTCAGCTTAGACTGACTCTTGGCTTGTTCGTGGCTATGTTTGCAGATTGCCCATCCCTGATCTCTAACTCCTGCCTGGTCCTGATCGTGTCACAACTCAGACTGGGCTCTGACCTGACCCGTGACACAGATCTCCACCAGACTCTTTCCCTGTCTCTGCTTTGCCACCCTGGTTCAGTACCGGATAAAGGTTGAGAAGAGCTGGTCCTGGTCCTGGTCCTGTTGCTAGCTACTGCCACCAAACAGCTGATTGGTGACAAGGCATTCCTACTGCCAAATAGCTAATGGGTGGGAACAGCAGCATCTGTTGCCAGTTCCTTCCTATCAAATTTGCTGCAGTCTGGCAGAGCAGCAGTAGTAACAGGTGCCAGGGTTGTGCCCTGGTATGAAAACAGATGCTGGATGGGGCTGATCCCTGGCACAAATTAAGTCCTATTTTTCTGGATCATTAAGACCAGCATATAAAATTATAACAGAAAAAAAAAAAGTTGACTGGCTGAAACAGAAGGGTTAACTAAATCCTGCACAGATAATCTAACAGCTTTGGTAAAGCTGCTTTTGTAATATGTATTATAAATAATTAGATCATTCCATCAAGTTAAATGAAGTGGACAAACAGAGTGCCTCCTTGACTGTTATTAAATGCACAGGAAATTTGGCAAGATTTTTGGAACCAAAACAACCTTTTGTACATTGAGAGTGTACAATGTATCCTAGCTTTTAAACTCCCCACAATTCTAGAGTTAAACATTTGAACAAATATTTTCAAAAAATGTTTTAAAAGTGCATAAAGTTCTTTGCAATGAAAATACCGCCATCTAGTGACCATGATCCTAAACCTCCATTGTGTATATTTGTTTTAAATGGATTCAGAAGATTCATAAGCACAGCCATAAAGGCTGTGCCCTACCACCAGGGCCAGCCCTACCACGGGGCAGTTCGGGGCGGCTGCCATGGGTCCTGTTCCTGGGTGTGTGTGTCTGTCATGGGTTGGAGGTCCGCACCCCCATTTTACCGGGTTTGAGTGACTCAGTTTCCCTTGCGCACAGTCCACTTGAACCAGTTTTCCTCTCTGGCCGGTTCAAGCCTGCCGCAGGGACAACCCCTTTCTCGCTCAAGGGCCCAATCCTTCCCGTTTTCAGACTTTTTACTCTCTGGGTTTGCAAGAGCTTGAGAACTCTTGTTGCTCACTTGTGTTCCAATGTTAGACACAGACACTTCTTCATAAAGATAAGAAGTAAGTTTATTGATTACATAAGCAAGATAGTTGATACAGAGTGGTTACTAGAAATCAAAGGTAAATATAACGCATTCCTGATCTATACTGGTTGAGTTCCTAAATAAGCACTTTACCCTACAAAGGTCCATAAGTTTCTCTCAGTCCTTTGGTGTACGTGACTGGGTCTACAGACTTAGAGTTGCTAGAGAGCAAAGACCTGTCTCTCAGTTCATGTCTTTCCAGCCTTGCTGGCTGCAAGATGGTGAGTGAGTTCCTGATAGTCACTGCCCCCTCTGGGGTACAACTCCTTATATCCCCAGGAGGAAACTCCTCGTATCTTCTCGAGGCTTCTGGAATTCCCTTTGTTGTCTTTATCAGCTTTCTCTGTCTCTTGCACGTAGGCCATGGCTGCCGGCATTAGCATTGTTAATGTCTCTGGCCATCCATCTGGGCCAAGGTTCCCAAATACACATTCTTTGTATCTCTTTGCATTTCCTGGAGCTTGGTCACATGTCACAGCTCTGATTTGGGTTTTACAGTTCTCAATTGTAACATTACATACATGTGGAACCTTTTCTTTACATATCTACCAGGCCTGCAGTCTACATGTGGGCCCGTGTTACACGTGTGTGACCCTATGTTCCTCTGTGACAGTGTCTGCACTCGGGGTCCCCAGCTCCCACCTGACAGTGGCTGGGAGCTGACCCCGGCCGACTCCAACAGACAGGCAGCGGAGGGGACCAGCAGGAGTGAGGGAGAGGCAGAGGCCCTGCCTTTCCCACACTTAGTGCCCCCCCCCCTCTGCTGCCTGTCACAGTCTCGGCCGGGGTAAATGAGGGAGAGAGAGGCAGAGGCCCCGCCTCTTCCTCATTTCCCCTGGCCAAGAGACTGACAGGCAGGGGGGGCACCCACGGAGCGAGGGAGAGGTGGGGCCTCTGCCTTCTTCTCCCCCACTTCCGATGGAAGTGGGGGAGAAGAAGGCAGAGGCCCTTCCTCTCCCTCATGCCGCTGGCCCCCTCCACTGCCTGCCTGGCTGTTTCAGCCAGGGGAAATGAAGGAGAGGTGGGGCCTCTGCCTCTCTCCCTCATTTCCCCTGGTCAAGACTGTGACAGGCAGCGGAGGTGGGGCAGCAGAACGTCCGGTGGCGGTGGGTAGCGTGGCAGCAGATTATATCTGCTGCTGCAGCGCCCGCCCCGCCTGAAGCTCCGAGCCCAGTGCGGGGCCCAGGCCGGAGGTGGCAACGGTGGAGGCGATGACGGTGGAGGTGGCAGAGGTAATGGTGGTGGTGGCGGCAGCAGCAGCGGCGACAGCGGATCAGATAAATGATCTGAATGGCCGCTCAGGCTTGGGTATGGGCCGAGGGGAGTGTCCCTCCGCCCATCCCTGAGCCCAGGCTTGGGGAGTGCCACCCCTGGGCCATGGAGCACCCCCCAAACCAGGGAGTGCTCCTAGGCCCGCCAGCTGGCAGCAGCAGTGGAAGATAGGGGCCCTGCATTTGTTCCCCGTCCTTTTCCCCGCTTACGCTAAGGCCGGCCCTGTGGAGCACCTATCCTTCTGTAAAGGTACACCTGAAAATAGCTATAAATTAGATCACTTCTTCAACCACTAATCAGCATATCTATGATAGCTAACCACAACCAAGCAGTCAGGGCTGGCCTTATCACAGGGTGACCCTGCCCCAGACCCCACGCTTTTCTCTACCTCCAGGACCTTGCAGTGGCTGCCATTTTTACCAAGGCCGGTGTGGGGTCCCCACCACCTCCCAACAGGCTCCTCAAAATGCCCACCTCTAGCAGAGTCATGGGGGAGGAGGTGGGGACACCTGGGGCCTTGTATTTTATCTTTGCCCTAAGCCCTGCAAATTTTAATGCAGGCTGTGAAAGCAGAAAAAACAGCAGCAAAACAAACAAAATGCTTTAGGATCTCCCAATTCATGCCATTATAGCTACAGCAAATGAGCTTACAGAGTAGGCCAATAGGTCAATCAAGTATTATGGATCAAAGAGGATGGCAGGTTCCAATACTGGCTGCAACTTCAAACAAGATTACATTCTTTACACAATGTTTGTCTGGCAGAAAAATCAATTGTTGACTAGAGACATGAATAGAAAGTGTTTTGGTGTGGTAACAATGTCACATTAACCTAAAATCATCGATATTCTCCAAAGTTAACAGCTTCAAAATTTAGCATTTAAACCACTGGTCACTATTCAGGTGTGCTGCCATTTTGTCCTTCAATTCTATTATTTTGTTTACAACCTTTTTAAATAGCTGCTCTAAGTGTTTTATTTAATTAATTAATTAATTTATTTATTTTGATATAGCACGAGAAATGTATCTGGCACTTTACAGTCGTTAATTAAAAACCCGTCCCTGTCCTGATGAGCTTACAATCTAGGAAAAGTGAGTTTGGGGAGACAATGGAAAGGACAACACAAGAAGAGACAGGAGGCATTTTTACACGCACCTTAATTTTCCTGGACTTCAAAGTCTGGGTTCGGTGAATACACACGCAGGGAGTTTAGACACTCCTCTCCCACCCTCCCAGAAGTCAGCTGGGCATTGTTGTAAACAGTGGCACTCAGCAACTTCTGCATGTTTTGTGACTCAAACTTGTAAGTACGCTGCTACTGGGGACTTACAAGTCCACGTCACAAAACATGCAGAAGTCGCTGGGCGCCGCTGTTTACAACGGCACCTGGACAACTTCTGGGGGTGGGGGAGCATCTAAACTCCCTGTGCGTGAGTTTACCGAACCCAGATTTGGAAGTCCTGAAAAAATAATGTGCATGTAAAAACACCCAGGGATATGAAGTTGAGAAGTTGCAGGTGCATGTGCTTGGCTTACCTACAGGTACTTAGCTTTTTCTCCTTATGTATTTTTTCTTTCCGTCTGCTCCTCATGAAAATTTAAGATGTAAACCAATCTCATTCTGGGTGGCTTGAGATTTAAAGCAAGCCTATAAAATTGGCATTGTGAGGGGCCATATCGCATTCCTCACAACATTCCCACCATCAGCCTGCTTTGGGGGAAAATCTCACAGAGCGTTAACAAGAAGATGCTACCATAAGTGGCCACCCAGGAGTCACTCATCTGACTGCCCATCTGAAGGTGGAGTGGGGGAATGTGTATTCCCGTGAGTCATGCAACACTGCCAAAAAATCTGGAGTGCACCATATAGGACAAACCAAAAAGGTCTGTGGCAATGGGCACCCATGCATCCCCTACCTGTATTTACTGAAGTGGCCATCCTCGCCAGCAGACTGGTCCCCCGCTCATAGGCACTGTGGGCAGGGGACATGGCCTTTGCAACTCACAGGAACTGGCTATGAGCGCTGGGCAGTCCAGGTTATCCAGCTCTCACGTCGGGACATTTCCATTTCAAAGGCCAGCCTGGTGCACTTCCCCCTACTCCATGGCCATGGCAGGGGAGTGCAAAATGGCTGCCACGGTAATCATGCTGGGAGCCGTTTGTTAGAATCCCTCCCCACGCACACCGCCTGAGAGGGTGCTCCGTAGTTGTGCCATTCAGTCACGGACCCCCTCCCCCAAGCCTTGCTCATTTAAAAACACCCAACGTTTCACCTATGGTGAGCAATGTCCTATTTTTGGAGGTGACTGCTGCTAGGGCACCTGACCTGCTTATTTGTTTATTGCTTCATTCCATAATTTAATATTCAGTTCAGATATTTCATTTCTATTTCCTTGTGTTAACTGGTATATCATTTTGGATATTTTAGTCACTTTGGTAGTGTTATTTACAGGACAATCTTCCATCATTAAAGTCAATGGGAGTTTTGCCATCGACTTAAATGAGTGGAGGATTGCACCCTCAGTATTATGTAGGGTAACACCCTCAGTGTTGTTTGGTGTTATAACAGTACCGAAAGCTGTTTTTAAACAAGACACTCTTATGCATGGACACCCAGTGTTCACGTGTGGGAGTGTCATTTGAATGTGGAGGTGCACGGGTGCATGGTCCTGCAACCCACGCACCTCCACCCATCTACACCCACCTCCACCCATTCCCCATGCACGGAGCAACTGGAGAAAAGGCGGGTTGGTCCGTGTGTGGTGGTGGGTGTAGATGGATGTGCGCCCATCTGCACCCTCCCTCACACATGGCCCACGCAGCAGTAGCATTCCACCTGCCACACACAAACCCGGCCTGCCTCTCTGTCAGGTCCCACCGTGGCCATCTGTGGGAGCAGGGTCAATGCTGTCATCCCCAACAGGCTCGTGGCGGGGTTCGGAGGCCCGAGGTCAATGCGGTGAGGGCTGAACTAGCAGGCTCTGCCCCTCGCTCAGCCAACAGCACGGGGGCGGGCCCCCAAGGCACTGGGGCTGAGCGTAGTGAGGCGGGGCCACCGGTGCTGTTGAGACGCTCGGCGCGCCTGCGCAAACTATAGGGTGAGGGCCCCAGGGCATAAAGAGGAAGCCAGCAGACAGAAGCACTGCTCGTGATCAGCCTTGCTGTGAGAAACTGGCCATTGGAGAGAGACTGTGTCATGTTGGTGATCTTGGAACATGTGACGGAACCTTTGAGTACTGCGAGTGGTGAGTGTTAGTGTGTGTGATTGTGTGGGGGGGAGTGTTAGGATATGTGACTGTGTGGAGTGCTTGGTGTAGCCTTCCTTGCTCCCCTCTGAATCTGGGCCCCTCCCTGTTCCATCTTTCCTAGTGAGATTGTGCTTTATTGTCTCCCCTTCCTTCATTTCCCTGGAGTCCTTACCCCTGACCCTCACCAACCGTATCATCCTAGTTCCCCGGAGTGTGTCAGTGTGAGTGTTTACACAGTGTGTGGTGAGTTGAGTGCAGAGCATGGTGTGAGAGCCCCGAGCTCAGCTGATCACCTTCCCTGTGATTATCTGGCGTTCTCCCACACGGGGGGTTTACGGCCACACAAGATTCGGAGGGATCATTATACGTTCATTAACGTGCTATGCTCAGAGGGTGATTGTTTGATACCCTCCTACTCCCCCCTAGGGCTGTAGCGGAATATCGCAGCGGTAGCTATTTCCGGCAGAAACAGTGTTTCCGCAATTAGTGGAACGGCATGGCAGAGGCTTTCATTCCGCTAGTTTCATTCCGCGGTTCTGCGGTTCCGCTTATTTAATTCCGCTACTTAGTGGAATCATGGAAACATGACATTTTCGCTACTTCCGCAATTCCACCAGTGCCACAAAATAGCGGAATAGCGGTTTTCCGCAATTTCCGCAATTTTTCCGCAATTCCACGATTTGCAGAATTCCAGCGGAATTAGTGGAATGTCTGCAGAAAAGTCGCGGTGTGGCGCGGGCAATTCCGAAATGGCAGAACGGAATCGCGG
>QEPC01004255.1:1452174-1462494 GCA_003113815.1 Sphenodon punctatus | reverse complement strand
GAGGAATAGGGATAAGATTGGGAGAAGGGGAGCATCGAGGAAGGCTAGAGACAGGAGTGGAAGGGGAGCAATAAGAGAAAGTAGCCAAGGTAGCAAAGGATGTATGGGGGAGGTTAGAGAGTGGTGATCGGTTGGGGGGAGGAAGAAGCTGGGAGGAGAAAAGTAGAGGAAGAAAAAGATGGACAGGAAGAGGAGAAGGAGAGGAGGGAAAGAAAAGGCGAGAAAATAGGGCAGACATGTTAGTGAGTAAGATAGGAGGGGGAAGTATAGTAGAAAAGAAATGGAGAAAAGTACCTGTAAGGCGCGCGCCGTGAGGCGCGTGCTTTTCGGTCCGCTACTAAGAATTACTACTAAGGCTGTAATTTTATATAATGAGAGAAAATAATGGAAAGAAAAGTGTTCATTTAAAAGACTATCCAAACTTTATAACATAAAGAGAAATATAAACAGCTTCAATGTGGTTTTCTGGCTCCATCTGGTGCTTTTTCATAGAATTGCTAGTGAAAGAAAATTATATTGAGCTGCCTTCCACAGATTTATAATAGAAAATGGGGATTGTTCAGTAGAGGAAAAACCGATTGAAGTTCATCACAGCTATGGAATGCCAGCCAACAATTCCTAAATTGACAGCACAGCAAGAACACTCTGGTTCTTATCTTTACATGCTGGCATCTTAGTAACATCAAACCCAGAATACTTGAGACTGTAAACAGAGCAAAACATCATTAGTCAAATCACGTTTTAAGAAGTTTAATCCCACTGAAATCAAAATGTCAGGTGTCCCTTATTTTAGCATCTTATTTTATCATTTATTTATTTTTATTTATAGCCCGCCCTATCCCCGAAGGCTCAGGGAGCTTCACAACAAACACAAAAAATACAAATATAAAATAAATAATGAAAACCTGACAAAACTAAAAACACCCCCATCGCCCCTCCCCCCCATCTATCCCTTCCCACGGAGCGCCGGGCTAAATAAAAACGTCTTATGTTGCCTCCGGAAGACATTCAAACTGGGGCTCAGGCGAGCCTCCAAGGGAAGGGAGTTGCACAGTTGTGGGGCAGGCACCGAGAACACCTCTCTGCAGGCCTGAGTTGTATGAAACTGGTCCAGTGACGAAACCCGCAAGAGGGCACCCTTGGCAGTTCTTAAGGGCTGCGAAGGGGCATAAGGAGAAAGATTGCCCTTCAGCTATGTAGGGTCCAAATAATTTAGGGCTTTTAAAGTCGAAACCAACACCTTGAATTGTGCCTGTAATGCTATCCGTGCAGACTCTTAAGCACTGGTGCAATGTGCTCCCGGCAACCCACCCCCATCAAGAGGTGGGCCTCCTCATTCTGCACCAGCTGCAGCCCCTGAACAGTCTTCAAGGGCAGCCCCACAGAGAGCGCACTGCAGTAGTCCAGCCTCGAGGTAATGAAGGCATGGATGACGGTGGCCAAATCCACATTAGAAAGAAAGGGATGCAGCCTTCTCACCAGATGAAGTTGGTGAAAGGCACTCCTGGCTACAGCTGCAACCCGACCATCTAGTCACAGCTGAGGATCTAGGAACACCCCAAGGCTACGCACCTGAGTAGTAAGGGGAGGCAGGACCCCATCAGTGACAGGAGTCCCAATCCTGCCCAGACCAAAGGACCAACTAACCATCATCACCTCAGTCTTGTCTGGATTCAGCTTCAGATGGCTCACCCGCATCCAGTCACCAATAGCAGCCAGGCACTGGGTAAGCACCAAGACTGCAGGGCCTAGGCCAGATGAAAAGGGACTATCCCTTATTTCAGAGCCCTACAGAACATAATGGATATCTCTTATTTACACAATGGACATCCCTAATTCTGAGCACCATAGCTCCATGGATCATAGTGGTCAACCCTTATTTCAGCTTCTTTCAGCTCCATGGTGTCCCTTATTTTGGAAATTTTGATCTGGCAACCCTAGTGAAGTTCACTCTCCGTGTGGGTGAAAAGAGGTTTGTCTGTCTTCTGCAGGTAAAGAATGGAAGGAGGAGCTGTAGGGTCACAAAGAATGAAGTCTCTGAAAGAATGGCACAAGAGCTTGGATCTAAAGAAGCAGATCCCCTTGTCTGTGTCTCAAGTCCCCACATGATACAAAGGTATTATGCTTTGTTTTGAGTTAAATTAACATATTGGGCATCTTTATACATTTGCCATTTGGTTTGTATCATGCCACCCAGCTGTCTGCTTTGATTCAAGCTCTTAGGTTTGGACAGCTTGTGTCTGCTTTGGTGTCTAATAATCTCACTCTTTCTCTGTATGGTTTCCTTCATTTCATCCCAGATGGCAGTAAGCTCATCTCCTTATGGATTTTTGTAAAGTGAGGGAGAATCAATAACAAATAGACTATCGGGTGGAGGCAACAGAAGGACAGTAGGAAATTTCCAGTTACCTCACTGAGTGTTAACACAAGAGACAGAAGCTGACTGGAGCATGGGGCCAGTGTTTGGAGCCTCCACAGAGCCCCCACTCACAGTTGTCACACATACAGGCTGCCGTTCTGTTCCCCACTGGCCACCGCAGTCTGTGGTGCGCCACACCCCCTCCCCAACCATCAAGCTGTGGTCATTCTAGCGACACTCTAGGCTGTTGCCTCCGACTCCATGGTGTGGAATGCACGCAGCAGCTGCACACACCCTAACACACAGGGACAGCCACGTGAGCTCTAGTTATCCCAGAGTTGTTGGGATTGGCCCACATGGCAGGCTCCATGCTTCCTGGGATGACGCTGTGAGTAGAGACCCCAGGGCAAACATCTTGCAGCCACCTGAGAGACAGACAGGTGAATTCCAGGGCAATGGGGACAGATGTGAAGCAATGGGCATCTTTAGACATAACAAAGATAGGGTGTCCAGCCCCTTAAACACATGTTTGGCTGTTGTGTAAGCACCATAACAATTCCAAACACTAGTTTGGCCACCCATTGAACACACAATGGCCGTTAATACGTGGACAGGGGTGTTTTGGCATGGTGCGTGGAGGTGGGTGGGTGTCCGTTTAAACGGACACCCACCGTTACACACAACAGTCGTTAATACATGGACAGGGGTGGGTGGGTGTTTTGGCATGGTGGGTGGAGGTGGGTGGGTGTCTGTTTAAACGGACACCCACCCACGGAGCCTCTTCCTTTTTTCTGCGTGTGATGGGTAGAGGTAGGTGTGCTCTGGGAGCGTGCATGTACAAACACCCACCGCCCGTGGTGTTTACACAGGCAAACACCCAGCACGCACCCATCCCCCCATCCACTGCCAGCCATGTACATGGACTGCCCCCGTGCCGCACACCCACCCGAACACCAAACAGTTGGGAGGGGGGGGGAGAACGTCCGTGTAAAAATGGCCAATGTGAGCACCACAAGAATAATTTGCATGTTTTGGCTGAACACGTGGCCAACGTTGTGGATGTCTTTAGACATAACATCAATCAATGGGTGTCTGTATGTGTTTTGACCTTGATATGAACACCGGTTAGGCCCTGTGCTCACCATGTGGCGCTGCTTAGTGTTTTGCTCACTAACCTATCTCAGCACGCAAGTGCTGCAGCTTCATTCCCCCTGTTGTACCTACTAAAACACCATGTGATATCATTAGACACAATGTTTGCCACGTATTCAGCTGGTACACGTCAACTGTCCTTGTGATGCAATTGTGTTCACATCGCATTTTTAACGAGTGGTGTTGGGATTGTTATCATGCTTATTGCTTACACACAACAGCCAAACGTGTGTAGGGGTTTTGACACCCGATCTTTGTTATGTCTAAAGATGCCCACAGTTTAATGATATTGCGTGGTGTGTTAGCAGGTACAACATGGGAATGAGGCGGCAGCACTTGCGTGCTGAGATTGGGTGGCGAGGAAAACACCGATTTGCCCCCAGATAGGCTGTGTGTCTAAGCAGCACCACATGGTGAACACAGGGTCAAACTGGGGTTCATATCAAGGTCAAAAAACATATTCAGACAGCCATTGACATTATGTATAAAGACACCCTCTGTCTCATCTGTTGACACCCATTCACCCCTCACTTGGGCCGTGTTCCTCAAACTGCAGAGAAGCAAAGGGTGTGTGTATGTATATGTGACCTAGAAGGGTGTGACCTAGAAGTGGAGTGGCCCACAGGAGCTAGCGAACAGGCATAGAAAACAGAGGAATTTGCCAGGGAGTACTGCTGTGAGCAGGACCAAGAGAGGGTAAGTGGAGGGTTTGTTTGGGTGAGGGGTCTCTGTGTGCTTGTTGTCAGACAGGCCATGTACTCTGGAGTGACTAGAGTGCTGAGAGCTGACTGTTGCTTGACCTAGGCTTAACAAGGGGGAGGAGCTAGCTGAGTGCTGAGTGTTGCTCAACAAAGGGGAGGAGCTAGCTGAGTGCTGAGTGTTGCTCAATGAGGGGGAGGAGCTAAGTCCTGCTGACTCAGAGGCCAGGCCTCCAGAGTTCAGAAGGAGAGCAGACAGCATGTGACCTTTGAGTGGAGCTGCCCAGGAGCTAGCAAACAGGCATAGCAAACAGGGGAGTTTGCCAGGGAGTTCGCTGTGGGTGGGACACCCTGGTGAGGTGAGTGCACTTGTGCAGGACAGTTAACTCACGTCCCATCGTACATAATCGCATAACTAGTACTAAGCCTAACGATCCCCCTAAATAAGATGCAGACAGCATCCAGCAGCGGGATGGGGTTTATCCAGTCTTTTGCACTGAGTATTACATGTATGCCTATCTTCCTGTTGGAGAGAGGTTGTATGTATGCACTTGGTGCAAAGAGCTCCTAGCTCTCAGAGAATGTGTACAGTCTCTGGAGGCTAGAGCGGCCGAGCTGGAGGAGCTGAGGCAGACAGAGAGGTTTATTGAGGAGTCCTTCAGGGACATAGTAGAACGGTCCCTCCTCCACTCTGGCCACCCCTGTGCTGCTTTGGAGGGCCAAGGTCTCCAGGAAGAAGAGCATCAGACTGGAATGGTGGGAAGTGATACTGCAGCTGGGACCTGCGTTCCAGGTGATGCGCTATCCTCTCACACCGAGGATATTTCTCCAGAGGTGTGTGCCCAGAAGGGTGGGAATAGGATAGCTGTGGTAGTTGGGGATTCGTTTATTAGGAATGTAGACAGCTGGGTTGCTGGTGGCCGTGAGGATCGCATGGTAACTTGCGTGCCCTGTGCAAAGGTTGTGGACCTCACGCGACAGACCGAATCCTAGGGAGTGCTGGGGAGGAGCCTGTTGTCGTGGTCCATGTGGGCACCAATGACATAGGTAGATGTAAGAGGGAGGTTCTGGAGGCCAAATTTAGGCTGCTAGGTAGTAGACTGAATTCCAGAACCTCCAAGGTAGCATTCTCGGAAGTGCTCCCCGTTCCACACATAGGACCCCAGAGGCAGGCTGAGCTCCAGAGTCTCAATGCGTGCATGAGACATTGGTGTAAGGAGGAAGGTGTAACGGGAAGTGGGGAGCCTTCTGTGGAAAGGAGAGCCGATACATATGGAATGGGCTCCACCTTAACCAGAATGGAACCTGGCTACTGGCGCTAAAAATAAAAAATGTGATAGAGCAGTCTCTAAACTAGAACCTGGCGTAAAGCTGACAGGCACTGCGGAGTGCACAGTTTGGGTTATGGCATCTCCAAAGGATGTTACTTTAGAGGAAGGAGAGTATTTTAAGACTGAGGGTAAGATAAATGGCAAGGGATTTCAGGTGGAACGCAGGGGAGAACAGATAGATAATGATTCCAGCGTGCCTGTTTCAGTTACCTATAATGTGCTCATTAAGCAGAAGAATAAAAAGAATACATTTAAGTGTCTATATGCTAATGCTAGAAGTCTAAAAAGTAAGATGGGAGAATTAGAATTTATAGTGCTAAATGAAGATCTAGACATTATAAGCATCACAGAGACCTGGTGGGATGAGGATAACCAATGGGATACTGTAATACCAGGGTACAAGATATATTGAAAGGACAGAGGAGATCATGTGGGAGGTACTCAGTCCAGGGCGTGCGTTCCCCACAGAGCGCCAGCACCCCCCTCGCCTCCAGCGGGTAATTCCCCGGCCCCGCAGGGTGACCCCAAAGCTTCCCCAGACAGGGAAACACCACCGCCATCACCACTGGCGCCCCTACAAGGAACACACACAAGCCACGCTCCCACACCTCCGCACTGCACCAGGGGGTGGGACTCCAGAGCCGTGGCATGTGCAGGCCACACCCGCAGCCTCAATCTCAGTGCCACGGCGCTCAGAGCATCTATGATGCTGCCCTGTCAGCGGGGATAAAGGCAGCTCCCCGCCACAGGCACAGCACTGGTGATCAGTGCTGCAATGCCTGTGAGACCGGCCCCCCTTTGCCTGGATAGCTTGTGCTACTACTGTGCCTGTGGATCAAGTGTGTGTGCGTGATTGTGTTGGAGTGACTGGACTACCCGTGTGGAGTGAGTGTTGCGGAGTGAGAGGGCTATCAAGCTGGTACGTCTGCAAACCTGGTACTGCTTTAATGTTGCACCATCCCTACCCTTCTGCTAGTGAAAGCCCTATCCTACTACCCCCACCCAGGGCTTGGCACTAGTCCTTCTCCGAGTCCTCACCTCCCGCACTTCCTTCCCTACCCCTCACCCTGTGTGCTTGTCAAGGTGGCTCCTCCAAGGTGTGCGCTTATCCCCAAATACCCTGTGATGATGTAGGCTGTGGCTTATTAGTCTGGCAGCCCTATATGATCCTGAGGGTTTGTTTCCAGGCACCCTTGCCGCCAAGTGAACGTTCGTGGGATTGCACCCTTCCTGCCTTCCTTTCCCCCCTTCTAGGTCCGTACCAGACCTCACAGGTAAGTAGAACAAAAATTGTACAGGATGCAAACTGTTCCCTCGAATCCCTATGGACTGAAATTCCAGGTATCAAGCAGAAGAGTATAGCAGTGGGGCTATACTATCGCCCCCCCTGATTAGAATAGAGAGACTGATTATGTAATGCTAACAGAGATTAAACAGGCTACTAAAACTGGGAATGTAATAATAATAGGTGACTTCAACTACCCCAATATTGACTGGGTGAATGCCTCCTCGGGGCGGGATGTGGAGGTAAAATTTCTGGATGCCATAAAGGACTGCTTTTTAGAGCAATTGGTTCTGGAACCAACGAGGGGAGGGGCTACTTTAGATCTAGTCCTAAGTGGCACACAAGAACTAGTGCAAGGAGTAACTGTGGCTGAGCCACTAGGCAATAGTGATCATAATACAATCAAATTTGACATAGTTGGTGGAGGGAGAAAGTTAATTAAAAGTACAGCACTGGCTTTTAACTTTAACAAAGGAGACTATGCCAAAATGAGGAAGCTAGTTAGAAAGAAACTAAAAGGCACAGTTGAAAGGACTACATGTTTGCAAGAGGCATGGAGGCTGTTGAAAAGCACCATCTTGGAAGCCCAGATTACATGCATCCCACAAGTTAAAAAAGGTAGCAGGAGGACTAAACGTCTACCACTGTGGCTAAATGGAGACGCAAAGGAGGCTATTAGAGCCAAAAAGGCATCCTTTAAGAAATGGAAAGCTAGCCCCAATGAGGAAAATACAAAGGAGCATAAACACTGGCAACGTAACTGTAAGGTGCTAATAAGGCAGGCCAAGAAAGAATTTGAAAGGAGACTTGCTAAAGAGGCAAAAACAAATAATAAAACCTTTTTCAAGTATATCAGAGGCAAGAAGCCTGCTAGGGAGTCGGTTGGGCCATTAGATGACCAGGGAGTAAAAGGGGCACTCAGGGAGGACAAGGACATTGCAGAGAAGCTAAACGAGTTCTTTGCTTCGGTCTTCACTGCGGAGGATGTTGGGGAGATACCCACGCCGGAACCCTACTTTGTAGGTGATGAATTGGATGAACTGTCACAAATCAGCGTGACCCTGGAGGAGGTTCTAGAGCAAATTGACAAGCTTAATACGAACAAATCACCAGGGCCAGATGGTATTCACCCCAGAGTTCTGAAGGAACTCAAATGTGAAATTGCAAACCTACTAGTAGTAATTTGTAACCTAACGTTGGCATCTGGCACTGTACCTGAGGACTGGAGGGTGGCAAATGTAACCCCAATATTTAAAAAGGGATCCAGAGGTGATCCTGGAAACTACAGACCGGTAAGCTTGACGTCTGTGCCGGGCAAAATGGTGGAAACTATCATTAAGAACAGAATCACTGGGCATATTGATAAACATGGCTTAATGGCAAAGAGTCAGCATGGATTTAGCAAAGGGAAGTCATGCCTCACTAATCTCTTGGAATTCTTTGAGGGCGTAAACAAGCATGTGGACAGGGGAGACCCAGCAGATATAGTGTACCTGGATTTCCAGAAAGCTTTTGTTAAGGTCCCACATAAACGACTCTTGAGAAAATTAAAAAGCCATGGGATAGGAGGTAGTGTTTTGCTATGGATTGGTAACTGGTTAAAGGATAGGAAGCAAAGAGTGGGACTAAATGGCCAGTTTTCACAATGGAGGGATGTAAAAAGTGGTGTGCCCCAAGGATCTGTACTGGGACCAGTTCTTTTCAATGTATTCATTAATGATCTGGAAAAGGGTGTTAAGAGTGAGGTGATCAAATTTGCAGATGACACCAAGTTATTCAGAGTAGTCAGAACACGAGCAGACTGTGAGGAGCTGCAGCAAGATCTTACAAGACTGGGTGCCTGGGCATCTAAATGGCAGATGAGATTTAATGTGGACAAGTGCAAAGTGATGCACATTGGGAAAAATAATCCAAATTATGAGTACACAATGCTGGGTACTAAGCTAGGAGTTACCACTCAGGAAAAGGATCTGGGAGTGATTGTGGATAATACACTGAAATCCTCAGCCCAGTGTGCCGCAGCGGTCAAAAAAGCAAATAGAATGTTAGGAATTATTCGCAAGGGAATAGAGAATAAAACTGAGGATGTCATAATGCCTCTATACAAATCAATGGTGCGACCGCACCTTGAATATTGTGTGCAGTTCTGGTCGCCCCATCTCAAAAAAGACATAGCGGAACTAGAAAAGGTACAGAGAAGGGCAACAAAAATGATCCAGGGTACGGAACAGCACCCGTATGAGGAGAGGCTTGATAGGTTGGGGCTCTTCAGCTTGGAAAAGAGACGGCTGAGAGGAGATATGATAGAGGTCTATAAAATCATGAGTGGTGTGGAACTTGTAAACAGGGAATGGTTATTTACCCTCTCAACTAGTACTAAAACTAGGGGACGCTCCATGAAACTCACAGGTGGCAGAGTAAAAACAGACAAAAGAAAGTATTTTTTCACTCTGCATACAATTAGGTTGTGGAATTTACTGCCAAGGGAGGTGATCAAGGCCAGCAGTATAGCTGAGTTCAAGTTTCTGGAAGATAGGTCCATTAGCAGCTATTAGCCAGATAGGATTGAGGAACAAAACCCTTTACTGTCAGGAGCCTGGGGATGACCCACAGGGGATGGATAGCATGGTGACCTGTTGGGTGCTTCTCCCAGGTTCCCGTGACTGGCCACTGTCTGAGACAGGATGCCGGGCTCGATGGACCATTGGTCTGACCCAGTATGGCACGTTTTATGTTCTTATGTGTGTGTATAACGTAGATGTGAGTAGAAGCAGCCCTAAAATTTGCAGGGCCCAGGGCAAAGATAACATGTTCATGGTGACCCCACCCCTTCACTGGGGTTCCATCCTCTTCAGGCCACCCTCTGTGGGGCCCTAGAGGTGGTTGTGTTTGGGGTCCCACTGGGCAGGGATGTAGGCATAATAAGTGCAGCAACTGCGTTAGGGATGGGCGAACATATCGCGGTTCGGGTTCGGCCATTCGGTTCAGTTCGGCTGTTCGGTTTGGTTGCCGCATTCGGGTTCAGCCATTCGGTTAGGTTTGGGATTTCAGAAAAAGGCTCTCTGTGCGAGGAATGATGGCCCCAGACCCATGACGGAGGGTCCTGGGGCTAGAGTGGTAGCTTCTGGATATTGGGACAGCCCTCCCTACCTGCAACTTGGCCCCAGAACCCTGATGGCAGGTCCTGGGGCTGGAGTGGCTGTTTCTTGATATGGTGGAACAACAGCGCATCTGTACGAGGAATGCTGGTCCCAGACCCATGATGTTGGGTTCTGGGGCCAGAGTGGCAGCTTCTAGATATAGGCCACAGCCCTCCCTGCCTGTAACTTTGCCCCAGACCCCTGACGGCGGGTCCTGGGGCTGGAGTGGCTGTTTCTTGATGCGGTGGAATGACATCACCTCTGTGTGAGGAATGATGGCCCCAGACCCATGACGGTGGGTCCTGGGGCTGGAGTGGCTGTTTCTTTTATTTATATATATATATATATATATATA
>QEPC01004255.1:1390363-1439927 GCA_003113815.1 Sphenodon punctatus | reverse complement strand
CTCATGATATAACAAACACTAACCAAAACTTGCTGTTCTAACAAACAGAAAAATCTTAAAGATTTATATGCAAGCAAACAATGTGGAGTTTTATGATGGTGAATAAGGGACAGCTTTCCAGATGGAGCCATTGGAGGGCTGAGCAGTTTGAGTATTTGGCTGTAGATGTACAATTGGAAAAGCAAGATTTATTTTTATTCCCAGCTGTGCTTGAGTTTTGCCACCCCCCATCCTTGCATTAGATTGATCTTCCTCATGACAGTGGAAAGCTGGGCACTTTTCTTCAGCCTGCAAAAGGGTTGGGAGAATAACACTGGGTTTGTGCCAATCAGCCCTACTGTCTTTTATCATGAGCCTCTCAATTTTAGAGGTATTATTTTGAAAATGTCAGCTCTTACAGTCTTGAATCTCTGCTTTCATTTTTAAAGTCAGTTTCTAGAATGCACGATTGTGGGGGAAAGCTTTAAAATGTCACCCTAAGTGTACCCTAAAAGCAAAGAAAAAATACGTTGTACATCTCATGATTGTTAAACCAGTCTTGAGAATTGGGAAGAGATTATCTCATGGTTTTTGTTTTTTTTTAATGTTTGGGCTTATCCCCCTTTTCCCTCCCTTTATCTCCCTATACCTCTTCTGGACGAAGTGGTCTCTCTCTTTGCAGCACACTCAGCACCTACTGGTCTGTGGTGCGAACTCGATGCTGGGTGCTTGACCCTGTAATGCCCTGAGCATCCTGAATCTGCAAAGCACTTGAACATGTTAGGCTTTTTAAGCTTTAGCTCCATTTGAAGTCAGTGGGTCTAAACGGACAGAGAGCAGCCCTGTGGGTGCCCACGGATGCCCCCGTCATCCCCAGGTTTACGGTTTGAAGGGATACCAGATGGGCAACCCTGAGCAGACTGGGGCATCTCCAAGCCAGCCCAGCACACTGCATGGGGCAGAGGCCAAAGCCAAATGCAGCGCTGCTGCCCATCTGTCTGTTGGGGGAGGGGGGTCCCATGGTGTGCCTCTGTGTGTGTGTCCATTGCTGTATTCAGTACCATGGAGTCGCGGGCACCAGCCTAGACCATCAGGCGAGCGCCTGCAACTCTGGTTCAGGGAGGCACTACATGGACTGCAGCCCAGGAACACTACCGATCCGTCAGATGTGGCCCGGGAGGAGCTGGTAACTAGCAGCTGCGACTGTGGGCCCCTTAGCAACTCTGGGGGGGGCTCCCTGTTTGTCTGCAAATCACCTAGTGAGACTGGTTATGCATTAAAAGCTTTGCAGGATTTGGTCTTAGGGGATCAAAACCTTGTTGTCCGTGCCAGTCAGTGTAAGTGGACAGTTGAAGGCAAGCTTGGAAAAGTATTCTGCATCTGAAAGTTGGTTTCCTCAACATCCCAAATATGCTTTGTGGGCACGTTTTTAATTGTGTGGTGGTTGTGTTCACACAGTTGTTAATCAAGGGAAACAGCCTCCGGGTCGTAACCTTGCCGCTGCATTTGTTCAGGAAAGCATAGCTACGAGTGCTAAATCCATCCACTAACTAACCACACTTGTTGAGAGGGTAATAACCTCTCTTTTCACCTTTCTATAACCCCTCTGCTTCTGTCAACAAAGGTGCAGTGAAAGCAGGGAAACAAATCTGGAGCACAGCATGTGTCCGTTTCCCCTGTGTGAAAGGGGTTAGTTAGGGCTTGTTCGGCATAGTTTTGCTTATCACGTAAACCCTTTCTGTGCAGTACCCCTCTGTGGAGGAAGCTGACATGAGGTATGCTCCCTGTTGTTTCCCAGCTTGGGGAGGGCAGGGAGTGAATGTTTCCCAAGGATGCAGAAAGCTAAGGGATCATTGCCTTCTGCCACCTGTCTTGTGTGTCCTCGATTATTTTTTGAAAAGTGGAAAGCTTGTCAAGAGGATGGGATTTAAGGGTGGCGCAAAGAGACTTTCCCATGTTTTTCTGATGCCCCCCAACCCTCCTGCAGAGTGTTGATACCATGATGCTGAAATGAGGGCGTGGCCACATCAGATGGGAGTGGGAAGGTCCCTTGACTTGCTCGCCTTCTGATGTGTTGTGACATCACGGCATTCTGAAGGAATGAGGAAAAGCGCAGTCTTGGGGGGAGAAAACTGTGCCTCCTAGCCCCATCGTGTGGCATTCCAGTTGTATGCCACACAGAATTGAGTTAGTATAAAAGTTCCAGATAACAATAAAGGAGGTGTTTGTGTTTCTTGTATGTTTTTCCTGGAATGAGTACAGTCATTCCCAAAGTCCCTACTCTTTGGGTGCTGAATCCCACTGCCCCGCTTTTAGGGTTCAAAGGAAAGAGATAGACAAATACCAGAATACAAGCCTCAAGCACTTCTTTTCTGGTTGCATGCCAGGAAAAGCACTGCAGAGGACAATGAGCAGATAAGGGATAGACAAGAAATTAATTGGAATTGATAAGCAGGAGAAATTCTGTCCCTCTGTATGCACGTGGAATGTAGGTAGGTGTGTGTAAGTAGAGCTTATCCGCAAGGGGCCAGAGCTTGTCCTCCTTTGACTGGTGGAAATGTTGGGAGGTATGTCAGTGGAAATATAAATGGTTTTATTAAAAGAAGAGCAAGTGGGTGCAGCCCCCACAAGACTCCATGGGAAGGCTACCATGCCTTGGGTCGCCTTAATCCACTCTGGGCAGCGGGGCCACCTGTTGCAGTGCATCGTGTGACCATCTGCTGCCAGATGTCCCCCCACCCCCAGACACTGGTGGGATGAGCTGCTGGCTGCTACAGGCTGCGTCCTTGGGAAAAGCTTGAGGATACATCGCGGTAGCAGCGCTACTCCATATGGAGTAAGGCTGCACATCTGCCAGGGCCCCTTCTGCCCTGTTGTGCAGTGAGCTCCACTGTGGGGTTTTGGTCGGCGGGTGCCGTTGCCCCTCACACGCTGCCATGTCATGGCTGGGATGGGAATTTGGTTGGGCCGTGGGAGGGAGGCAAGGCAAGGCAAGGCAGAGTCAGGCACCTCAATCTCTGGAAGCGACCTGGCTGCCTGACAGGGGGGCTCCCTACTTGCTTGCCATGGGGCTGCACAGGGATCAGGCCCCCACAGCTCGTGTGGTTGCGCCCGCAGTCTCATTCTCAGCAGACAAAGAAGTTTAGGTAGGTGTTCAAACTTTTTACATGACAATAATGTTGAAATCATTGTAGAAATATTATTTTAAAATCCACTTTTTTGTGCAAGTGTCACTGATTATTTTTTTTAATGATTTTGTTAAAACAATGTATTTAAACTTCTAGGGCATAGAGGATGGAGAAATGTTCTATCAATGAAAACTGGGTTTTCCATAAATCTGAAGGGGGGGGGCGGGAAATGGAGGAAAAGTTTGGAATAAAAAAAATAATCTTTGGATAAGCCGTCAAAGATATTAAAAGCAGATCCATTTCAAACCTGGCAAAACAGAAAAATGAACCCTCAAAAAACCCCTAGGAAATAACTTTGCTGTTTGCCAACCCTTCTCCGTGGATGATTATTCAGAGTTTCTGTGTTGCCAAAGGAAAAATGTTATCCTTTTGGTTTCTCCTTTAGGTTGGTTTTGCACTCGGCAATGTGGTTGGGATGTATCTGGCCCAGAACTATAATGTAAGTAGAATTTCTGCTAATCTAAAACGGCTTTGATTATATTCCCATATTGAGACTGCCAGTGTTGCTCTGGAGAGCCTGCAGTATTAAAACAGATAAGATGGAACCAAGAAAATTGGGGATTTGTGACAGGACTGGCCTTGGAGGCAGGCAAGGAATGTCCCTGGTGGCAGGGGTGTGTGTGCAGAGCTCACCAGGATGGGGCAATTAGGGGCCCACAGGAAATGACTGCCTTGCCACAACTACTGAGGAGCTTTGGGAGTGCTGCTACTACTTACTCCAGGGGGGGCCCAGGGAGGGTCTTACAGACTGTGGGGAGCAGGGCCATAACCCTGCCCTGAGGCCAGTCCCAATGATGAGAATTAGGCCATTTTTAGACGAGCGCGGCTGCGCCCGCACTTGTTTTTCAAAAGACCTGGCAGTCCATTCTACACGTGATGCTGCCGCCTAATATGCGCATGCGCGGGCGAAGCGCATCCATTTCCGGCCTCGATCGCCAACCCGGTCAGTTTGTGGCCGGAAATGGATGCGCATTGCCCACGCATGTGCGTATTTGGCGGCAGCGTCACGTGTAGAACAGACTGCCGGGTCTTTTGAAAAACAAGCGCAGGCACCGCCGCGCTCGTCTAAAAACGGCCACAGGAAGCACGCTGAGGGTGAAGTGACTTGCTTAAAGCTACACAGTGATTTGGGATGTAATCCTCCACCATTAAAATCAGTGTCAACGATCCCCAGTGGTGGAGGGTTTTTGCTGTCAGTGGTAGAAACAGGACTAGATTAGAACTCGGGTATCCTGCCTGCTAGACCAAAGCTGGTATAAGTGTTTTATAGGGATGTATATTTTTCTGTTCTGTGTTTTTTTTTTTTTGTACCTGGGATTAAAGCACAGTTATCCATTGTATTTGGTGGTGTGCTTGCCCATGTTGAGTTCTGCTGGAAATTTCACACAGACCTAAAATCTTCCTTTTCCTCTTCTTTTGAGATTCTCTGGCCTGTCAGCAGGGGGAGACTTTTCCTTGCAAAAATTTAAGCAGTGGCCTTCGGGCTGCTTCATCATGCCATTTCACACTTAACTTTAGTGGAGCCAATAGGACCCTCCACACGTGTAAAGCTACCTATGTCTGTAAAATTACAGGCTTGATAATTTTAAGTTGAATAGCTACTTTAATATCCAGTTAAAAAGAAATTCCTTACTAGTTCATGCTTCATTCTGAAAAGTCTGTGTTCCCTTTCAGCATTTATAGTCTTTCATGATCCTATTTCTTATCTTAAATATCAGATGCTTTTATTAAAGTTTCTGTTACTGGAATCCCAAGATTAGATGTGAATTGAGACATTGGGTGTAAATTTATTTATTTATAGAATCTTGATACCCCGCCCTTGGGGTGGCTTACAGTAGCAAATAACAGTAAAACATTAAAACACATAAAACAGCGCATAGCAAAGAAGATTTAAAAAAACCCTTCCCAACTCACCCACCCTAAGCCATTCACCCCATCCTTCACTCATCTCCCTCGCCAAACGCCAGGCGGAACAGCCAGGTCTTACAGCTACGTCGAAAAAAGGGGAGCTCCCGGGGCCAATCGGACTTCCACCGGAAGGGAGTTCCAGAGCCACGGTGCAGTCGCCGAGAGTGCCCTCTCCATCGCAGCCCCCCAAAAGACTTGGGGGACCTTGAGGAGGGCACCCCCGGATGACCGCAGGGGCCGATCTAGGATCCAAGAGGTGCGGTGGCCCCGCATATAGGTAGGGCCTAGGCTGTTCAGGGCTTTATAGGCAAGCACCAGCACCTTGAATCGGGTCCGGAAGATTACAGGCAGCCAGTGCAGAGATCGGAGAACCGATCTAATATACTCCCGGTGGCCCAATTCCACCAAGAGGCGGGCCGCCGCATTCTGCACCAGCTGCAGTCTCCGAACCGTCACCATGGGTAGCCCCAAGTAGAGCGCGTTACAGTAGTCCAGCCTAGAGGTGATGAAAGCATGGATGACAGTCGCCAGGTCAGAGTCAGAGACATACGACTGAAGCCGTCACACCAGATGTAATTGGCGAAAAGTACACCTTGCCACAGCCTTCACCTGAACATCCAAGTGGAGCTGCGAATCAAGGAGCACCTCCAGACTCCGCACCTGGGAGACCAACGGAGGACAAACCCCATCAATAATGGGGCCACCATCTCCATCGCCTTGCCCACCAGCATCACCTCAGTCTTCTCAGGATTCAACCTCAGTCTATTAGCCCTCATCCAGTCCCCCACAGCTGCCAAACACCGAGTAAGCACCGAGACTGCTGGGTCTGGGTCTGATGAAAAAGAGAGGTAAAGTTGGGTGTTCTCTGCATACTGAGGACACCACATGCCAAACCCCGTGACAACCTCACCGAGCAGCTGCATGTACACGTTGAACAGGATCGGGGACAGAACAGAACCCTGCGGGACTCCACACGAGAGGTCTCAGTATGATGAAAAATAATCCCCAAGCACCGCTCGCTGAGTTCCTCCAGCCAGGAAGGAACGGAACCACTCAAGAACCATCCCATCCACCCTGGCATGGTTCCACAGGTGCGTCACCAACATCTCATGGTCAACGGTATCAAATGCAGGCGACAGATCTAATAGAATCAACAGGGTCATACGACCCTGATCCAGTTCATGGCATAGGTCATCGACCAATGCCACAAGTGCAGTCTCGGTGCCATAGCCCGGACAGAATCCAGACTGCAAGGGATCAAGAAAACCGATATGATCCAGATACTCCTGCAGCTGTTGAGCCACTACGTGCTCAGTAACCTTCCCTAAAAAGGGAAGGTTAGAGACAGGCCAATAGCTGGCAAGGGAGTCAACGTCAAGCGATGATTTCTTGAGCAGAGGCCGCACCACCGCCTCTTTGAGACAGCTCGGCACTTTGCCCTCCCGAAGGGAGGCATTGACCACCCTGGCCAGCAATGGTCCCAATGTCTCCCAGCAGGCCTTAACCAACCAGGATGGGCATGAATCTAATTCACAAGAGGTGTCCCTGACCGCCCCAAAAATATCCTCCGCATCAGTGGGTGTCACCGACTGAAATTGATCCCACAAACTCGGACAAGGTGGGGCTTCCATAACCTCTGGTTTACCTCTGGTAAACAGATGGATGCAGAGGCAGACTGCCCCTGGAGCTATTCCGGGGGTGCACTCCCACATCTGCCTGCTTGCAGCCCCGCCTGAGTCCATTTTAGATGGACCCGGTGGCATCCCCAGCACGGTGCTCCCACCCACACCATAGAGTTCGCAGGCTTATCACCTGATGCTCTAGGCTGGCACTTGCAACTCTATGATGTTGCCCAGGGCAACAGCCGCACAAAAGTGGAGCTGCAGCATGGGTCCGCCAAGCAGACGGACAGCAGCTCTGCTTTGGGCCACTGCCCCTGGTTTGGCCAGCCCGCTCTGCAGGCGGTGCTTCGGGATGTTCTGGAGTGCCACAAGTGGGGGTTGCGCCTTCTCAGCTTCCATATGTGGTGGGGCGCTTTTAAACAGACCAGCCAGCCTGGGGGTGAAGTGGGCAGAACTGGAGCTGCATTCCGTCTAAAAGCACCTCTTAGCATAAACTTCAATATACTTTCTAGTTTTTGTGGTTGCAGAGGAGCTTGGTAACTTGACCTGCATTTACCTGTAAAGTTTCAGAAGTCAGAAGGCCACTAAAAATACCCCACTCCTTTTAACAACCTTGTGGTTTTGGGGGCCAGACTTGTGACTTTGGAATGTGTGCTGTTTGCATTTCTTCCCTGTTTGTTTGTATTTTGTTCCTCTGAGGCTATCGGAGGAGCCTCTGGCCCTGGGACCTCGTGCCCTAGAAGAATTATTGTCCTGTTTGGCTTGTCAACACTGCAGGGAGAATGTTGTTTTTCTACAAAATAAACCATTTTCATTGTTTGCTTTAAAAGCTAACAATGCTGTGGACACGGTTAATGCTAGCTTTTGCTAAAGTTTGTTTTGCAAATTTTAAATTTTGGAACTAAATTCACCTTGCAGCATCTTGTTTAAGAATGACTTTGGGCTTGGTTTTGCTAGTAAGTAAATTTATTTAGGCATTAACTTGCACCATAGCCACTGTACAATTGATAAAGTACATACATGGTACATAATTAAACATAAACAGAACATTCAAAATAATACACTTGGTCCCTGGGGCTAAAATACAGTCGTGGAAGTCTTAACCCCTGCACTGGGGCAATCAGAAGTTTTTGCCCTACAACTGACACTTAGATTGTACTTAAATCGCATGGGGTCAGTATTAAAGTCCTGGAAAATCAAGCTTCATAATATGCCTTGCACTGATGAGACCTGACCCCTGGGACCTAAGTCACAATCATAAAAACACAAAGTTTGGGAAAACAAAAGCCTTTCCCTTCTCGAGGCTTATGCTGGTAACGCTTGACCCCTGCAGCACTCAAAGCAAAATATATAAATGCCTTGCCCTTCAAGGGGGTTGAGCGGGGTATGCTTGACCCCTAGAACTTAAATCATGACCGTAAGACTCTGAGTCCTATTGAAATGCCTTACCCTTCTCGGGGCTTATGTTGGCAACATTTGACCCCTGCAAATCTGTGAGCAATCAAAAGGCTTCTCCCGGCAGCAGCGCTTAGAGACATCAAATTTTTGTAGTGAGTATTGTCCTTGTTGGGACTTGTTCAGAAAAGCTTATGCAGCACCACAAAGGATGTTAATCATACATAAGGTTTTGCTAGTATCGTAGAGATGGAAGGGACCTTTAGAGTCCTCTAGTCTGACCCCCTGCTCTGAGGCAGGCTACCCTCTACTTAAAGATATCTGTTCGCTGTTCGACAGTGGAACAGGCTGCCTAGGGCAGTGGGGTGCTCCAGCCTCTGTTTGAAAACCTCTAGCGAAGGGGACGGCCATCTATCAGGGATGCTGTAGCTGTGGATTTCCTGCATTGAGCAGGGGGTTGGACTAGATGATTTCTGAGGTACCTTCCAACTCTAAGATTATATTATTCTGTATCCAGTCTCTTCTTGAAAACCTCCAGGGAAGGAGATTCCATAGCCTTCCTAGCCAGCTTGTTCCACTGCTGAACTAATATTTTTATGATTCCCCATTGATATAGCACAGGGGTGGGGGACATCCAGGCCCAGGGATCAAATGTGACCTGTGGCTAGTTTTTATTTGGCCTCTTTCCAGTTCGTTGATCCAGTTCCTACCCCCTCTTTCACTGAAAGAGTGAACTTGAGGTTAGGGAACACAGAGTAGAGCATGTGCTCAAGGCTAAGGGACAGCTTTGGAGCTACTAATGTTTAGAGTGGCCCCTGGGAGAAAAGGTTCCCCACCCCTGATATAGCACTTTCTGTGTTCAAGGTGCTTTTATAATCCTTACTTATCGAGTTCATCCACACAACGAACTTGTGAAGTAGGTTGTCATTAAACCCATTTTACAGATGGGGAACTGAGCCTTAGGCCATCCAGTGAGTTTGTGGCTAAGATGAGTTTTGAACCCTAGTCTCCCGCTCTTCCAGGTCCAAGTCCAAAACCTTATCCACTAGGCTATACTGGCTCTTTTTCCTACAGCACACAATATGTCTGACATACAGGAACTTGCATCCTGGTGATGTTACGCTTTATTTGCTATCAAGAGCCTAGCATTTGCTGGTGTCAGTAGCTAATATATTTTACATGATTCAGTAGGAAAATCCTAATGACAAACATGAGTTTTATGGAAGCGTAATTTATAGAGCTTTTTTCCCCGTCCTATGAAGTAGATAGTTGTCTTTAGAGAGGAAAAAAATTAGGGACGCAGAAGGCAAGGATTTTAAAAAAGTAATGACAACTTTGCTGACTCTATTCAGGAGCAAAAGGACAATACAATTGGTTTTTCTTTAAAAAAGAAAAAAAACAATTTAAAATGTCAGTATTCTTATTTTTTAAAATATAGGTTCCAATCCCCTTATGCCCCAAAGCTCCAAGTTGTCCTTCCACTAAAGAAGCAATGATTGACTCTTATTTTCTTGCCCCACTTTCAGGGTTTGAGATAATTTCCCTTGTGTATAGTGCTCCTTGTTCCCATTAACAATTTTCCATGTTTCACTAAGTTGGCACCAGTCACTGGCACCCATGCAAATCCGATTCATTTCAGTGGCATTTCTAATGCCATTTAGCTAGACTACTGTGCCCTTCGAAGGCTATTGTTCGGCCACTCCAAAGTTTTACTAAAACCGAGCAGTTGATGATGATGATGTGGCTTTTTGTTTTTGTTTAAAGATTCCTGACATTTCAAAGAAGTTCGAAGACTTTAAAAGAGACGTGGAAGCTAAGAAGAAACCTCCCAGTGACAAATCTTAAGACAGTGACCTTGCCTAGACCATCTCTACCTAAACTTGGAGGCTGTGGTTTCCCCTTCAGGTCACAAAATCTAATGGTGACTTTGGGGAATTTTCTCCACCTCTGTTCTCCCAGGACCTGGCTATCCTTCAGCTGAACTACAACCACAACATTCGCCTGGGACCTACAGTTTTTTCAAGAATTCTGACTTCAAGTGATATGTGACTGGAAAGACAGTTTGGCTTTTTGTTGTTTCTAATACTTTGCTATCCGTTTTTATGTAGCTCAGTGACAGATCAATGTAAATCCTACAATTGTGACATGACAATTTATAATCTAATTCTTTCAGTGCCCCATGAAAGAAATTAAAGCAAACTTATCAGGAAATGGCTTTGCCAAAGACTTTTCTCAATATGTTCTGTAGCACAGCTGTTCAGTATTCCCTTAGTCCTTTGTATAATTCTTTTAAAAATGGATATTTTTAAATACCTCATTAGTGACAATTTTGATTTTGGTATTTGAGGAGTGGGAGACATATGAAATTATGTGAGCATTTGTCTGTTACATGTCTGACTGCTGTATCTTTCGCTTTGTTGAGCCTTGCATGTTCATTTACACCTATGCAAGGTGAATATCAAACATGATCGAATCACAGTAAGTGCTATCAGAGTTGAATTACATTCTGCTTTGTTTTCTACCCCTCTTCCTTTCAATGCCTCTCCATCATTATTCCTAGATTCATCGCCAGTTTTTGTCTTTGAAAATTTCAACACAACTTTTCTGATGAAACAACTCTGTTCTCATCTCTACTACGATGCATTTACAGAGGCTGTGTTCACAGCTAAAGGGTAGTGAGTAACAAGAAATCCCAATATATGAATACACCAACCAATAAAAGAAGTGTCAGAAGTTCCTACCAGCCATGTACTTCGCCGTTGTCCTGGGCATGTAAATAGGCGGTGAAGTAGGAGTAGGTCTTAAGGAGGTCATCAGCAATATCATTGATGGTGAAGATGCTGGAGGTTCCCAAATTATTTGCATAACTTTGCTTTACCAGCCCCATGATCTGGCTGCAGCTGCACAATGGACAGCTCCTGTGTGTACCTAAGGCTACCCATGAACTGTTGTGTGAACAACCCATGACATGTTGAAGATCACCAGGTGTAACATGTTATAACACCCAGAGACTGGAAATGTTTCTCCCAACTCTTCTGTTAGTTTTTTGGTTTTTATTTCTTTGAAAATTCAGCAAGGGTGAAAATAACGTCTTCCAAAGGTGATCATATTTTTTAAATTTAGAATGTGCCACAAATTGATGCTTTCTAAAATGGCTATTTTTGTAATTTGCTATGGTAAAACTACAGCCCTAAGCACAAATAAGAATGGTGAAATGTGGCCCTGTGTAACTGAGTTGGAGGTCTGATGCGATTTGGAAACAGAGAGAAGGATCCAACCTCTGTATAAATACTGGCAGTTATTACAGTCCAGCAAAGTGATTTCTTCTCTGAAGAAAAAAATATTCCATCTCAGCAGAATATCCAGTGAAAATTTGCTCTCTGTATAAATCCAGAATAATACTGATAGGGACACTGGACACCACTAACAAATCAGATTCTTGTATCTTAAACAGGGATTGCACTTGACTTTTTACCTTGTATATGAAACTGTAAAATAGTTTGAGAAATGGTAACACAGCTGCGAGCTAACGTGACCTATTTTGGACAGAAATTCTGGTATCTCATTGCTAGGACTACAAATTCGTCATGGAAATTTTCTTAAGTCATGAGTTGGTCATGGCAGGAATGAGAAAAAGTCACGGAAAACTCATGGGTATTGTATTTTGTAACACACACACACACACACACACACACACACACACACACACACCCCTTAGATTGTAAACCCAGGGATTAGATTGTAACGCCCCCCCCAGCACAGATTGTAACCCACCCAGCATATAATAGGAGGAAAACACCCTCCCTTAGATTGTAAACCCAAGGATTAGATTGTAACGCCCCCCCCAGCACAGATTGTAACCTACCCAGCACAGAATAGAAGGAGGAAAACACACACACCTCCTTAGATTGTAAACCCAAGGATTAGATTGTAACACACACACCCCAGCACAGATTGTAACCCACCCAGCACAGAATAGGAGGAGGAAAACACACACACCTCCTTAGATTGTAAACCCAGGGATCGTAAAGCCCTTCGAAAACCCCTAAGTCTAAGCAGGGGATAAAGGCAGAGGAAATGCTGCCATCTCCCCCTGGGCACAACTTGAAGCTCTGACAATGGTAATGTTCTCTGCTTCTGATCCTACTGCCACACCATGCTGTGCGGCCACTTGCCCATGCCCAAAGCTTCGCCCTCCACAAGAAACAACACTGAGGAGGGGTTTGGTGCTCCAGGGAGAGGCTATGGCTTTACCTGGTGGTGCCCAGCGTGTTATTTTCGCTGGCTTCTTGCTATGCTGCCACGTCTCCACACCCAGGGAGGGGTTTGGAGCGCTAGGGAGACACCATGGATCAGCACCATTGAGCGTGCTTTTCTCACCAGCTTCTTGCCAACTCTGCTCTTCAGTTTGGGGGAAATCTCAAAAAACTTGGGAAAATCATGGAAGTCATGGGAAGATCTCAAATGTCACAGAGTGAGGCAAAATAAAAACGTGACTCTGTCATGACCATGACATTCTTAGCCCTACTCATTGCATATCAGGTTGAAATAAAACTTTTTCTAGACTTTTTCTAGACTCTTCTGTTAGTTTTTTGGTTTTTATTTCTTTGAAAATTCAGCAGGGTGAAAACAGTTTTTTTTCCTGTACTAAAATCTTCACACTCGGATACTTGAAAAGACCAAGACTGAGGGTATTTGCACACATCACCTGGGGAGGAGGGCGGAACTTTCATGAGGGCAATTGGAGCTCTAGTTTCACCGGAACTAGCGCACGTAGGAATGTGGTGGTCCACTTTTCTGCCATGGAAAAAAGTGAAAACACCTCTGATTTGAAGAGCTACATGGGGGGTGCGCAGGCATGCACTGAGAGTTCTCGTGGAAGAAAAGCAGGATAGTGCATTCCTACATGCACCAATTCCCAGCAGAGCTGTAACTGCCCTTATGGAAGTTTCTCCCCTCCCAGATAATGTGTGCAAGTGCTCTGAGTTGGATCTCCAATATGTTAAAAATTACCACTGAAAATAAACTATTTTTGGTGTGTTTTGATCCCATTGTTTTACGATTTGGCTTTAATCCCTGAAGAGTTTCCATTCAGAGAACAGCAACAGAAAAATGTACTGTCAGTTGCCACTTCTTGTAACACATTCTTCTACCAGACTACAGCCTATTCTGTCCTCCTTTCTGTTCTCATGTGTCCTCTTGAAACGAGTGGGAATCGAGGCATGGAGGTAGACTCTAGCACTCTGGGTCTGGTTGCTATTTAGTGAAAAAGCAATGCTATTAGAATGCATCACATTTCCATAACTAACATTGGGCCTGACATTGCTGCGAAGATGGAATAGGGCTACTCCTAATTAGTAAGCTTTTCTTCAAGAACTAGATAAACTAGATATGAAATCCAGATCCTGATACATGCCAGGGATGTTCTTGTTCTCCAACCAATGTAAATTGTCAATAGACATGAAGACTGTTTTGAGGGGAGACAGGGTCCGCAATTTATTAAACAAAAAAGACCAACATTTGTGTAATCTGATGCATTGCAAAAGAAAAAAGTGGTTGCTCAAGAGATCAAAATGTGCTCAATTCATTGATAGGTTGGATGTAGGGCCAACCTTGGAGTGGGACACACAGAACAGCTACCCCATGCTCTTGTAGGACTCTGTAGGCCATCACCACTTCTGTGGTCACCTGGGCAGGTATTTCCTGTAGAATTTGCTGTTTCTTGAGGGTCCCAGGTCAGGCATTTCTAGCAGGGCTGTAAGGTAAGTTGTCTAGGGGTGTGCATTTAGTTTTTGTTATTATAATAATGAAAACAAAAGAGGGCTTTTTAATTTTTGTTACTGAATAACAAAAAAGAAAGAACATAATGATAGAACAAAAAAAAATCATTTTGTTACGAGTTAATAGGAAAAAACTAAACACCTTTTTGGACATAACATTTTTGTTTCTTATTTGCTTTTGATGAAATGTGGTGAGATTGTATCCCCAACGAAGGGTATTATGTGTACCAAATTTCAGAAAGATTGGTGAAGGGAACTGATTTTATATGCAGTTAACATTTGTAATTCTACAAAAGCTGCATACGCATTGCTTGCTCCAACTTCTTTTGTCTTCCATCAAATTTTCATGAAAATTGGGTAGATTATGACCCTCCCCAAGGTTACTATCTCTACAAAAGTCCATAAAGATTGGATAAAGGGTCCTGATAATATAAGCAATCTACTTGTAAATGCATTTCTAGCTGTAACTTTTTTTCCATCCATTTTCCATGAAATTTGGCAGGATTGTATCTCAGACCTTCAGGATCATCTGTGCCAAATTGTAGAAAGATTTGATAAAGGGTCCAAATTTTATAAGCAATTGCAGTTTCCCTCTTGAAGACTTCATTATTCAGGTAAATGGCACATGCAGTGCCAGTCCAAGACAGGCATGGCAGCGGGAAGGGGACTGTAGAAGGGAGGGGGAGCAACCTAGCAGACTGACAGACACATTTATTGGCCAATTACTACATGCTTCCACCTTTACAGAACCAATTAGTGGTGGCTTCAAGCTGGGCACAGAGGGCAGATAGTAATGAGCTGCTGTTCTTTGGGTCTGCTCTCTGTCTGTGGTTAGTTCTGGCTTTGGTCAGCATTTTTGCAGACTTTGCTGGCTGTGTGTGTGAGCGCGCGTGTGCATATGTGTGCGCGCAAGAGCTCACTGCAAGAGTTCAGTTAGCTACATAAATCCAATCCCCACGCACCTTGAGTGCTGCCCAATAAGGGGTGTGCATGTTGTTTTTGTTGCAATAATGATAATGAAAATCATCATTTTAATTGTTATTTCAATAACAAAAATGACAAATAATAACGAAAAATAGAAATGAAAATGACATTTTGTTTTTGAAATAAAGGGGAAACACTGAAAAACGTATTGCCGGCTCTAACGTTTTTGTTTCTTATTCAATTCTGATGAAACTTGGGGAGGTTGTGCCCCCAATGGAGGGCACTATGTCTACCAAGCTCCAAAATGATTAGATAAAGGGAACCGATTTTAGAAGCAATTGAATGTTGTGATTTTAAGAAAAGCTCCATACACATTCATGACTACAACTTCTTTATCTTCAAACCAATTTGCATCAAACCTGTGACTACTATGTCCCTCCCCAAGCTTAACATTCCTGCCAATTTTCAGAAAGATTGGATAAAGTGTGCTGATGGTACAAGACATTAACTTTAAATACATTTCCAGCTGTAACATGTTTATATTCCATCCTGTTTACAGGACATTTGGAAGGAATGTATCACATACCTTCCCTGTTATCTCTGCCAAACCACAGTTCATTGTGATAAAGGGACCCAATTTTATAAGCAATTGAAGTTTTCCCCTTGGAGACCATAATTCAGATAAATAGCAGCACATGCAGTGCCAGTCAGAGGCAGGCACCTGGCATGGCAGGGGGAGGGAGGATGTAGAGCAACCCAAAATACTGACAGACACATTCACTGGCCAATTACTGCATGCTTCCAGCTTTACAGGACCAATCGGTAGTGGCTTTGAGGTGGGCATAGGGGGCGGCCCTGCGGCGGGCATAGAAGGGACATAACTGGGACTTTGGGGATAGCATCCCAACAATCAGAAAACATAGTTTACACATCCCTGTTGGCCAATTATCACAATCGTATCCTGCAGCACTGTGACAGAGGATATAAGAGAATCTCTATTGGCTCTTTCCTAAACAGATGCTTCTGACTTCCCAGTAACCAGTGGGGGAGAGAAGTTGGGATGGTCACAGCACAGAATGAGGATATTTGCTTGACATTTCTGCTGGCCGATTGGCATCACAACTCGATCTTATACCAGTGTCACATAAGAGAATCCCTGGCATAGGCTCTTTCTCTGCATATACTGTGCAGGCATATAAAATTGGGACCCTTCATCACATCTTTCAGATATTTTTCAGAGATGATCGAGAAAGTGTGATATACAGCCCTGCCAAATTATATTTACACTGGTTACAAATTATATGTACACTGGTTGGACTACAAAGATGTTAGTCAGATATACAGTAATAAGTTAATGGCTTATACCACCAGGACCCTTTATCCAATCCTTCTGAAAGTTGGCAGGTATAGTAAATCTAGGAAGGGGTGTAAACTTGTCAAGTTTCATCTACATTTAATGTGAGGCAAAGAAGTTACAGCTAAGAATGTATATGAAGATCTTTGCAAAATAATATTCAACTACTTATAAAACTGGATTCCTTTATCCAATATTTTTGGAATTTGGTACATCTAATGCCTTCCATGGGAGGTATATTCACTCCATGTTTCAGCCAAATATACTGAAAAACAAAAAAGGTACAGCCAAAAATGTGTTTTCCATTGAAACTAAAGCAAACTAATGGAAAACTAAAGCAAAAACAAAAATGACAATTTGATATTTATGAAAATGAAAATGACATATTTAAATAATGAAAATGAAGACGACATGGGCCCCTAGTGCACACCTCTACTGCCGAACATTCTCTTGCCCCCTTCTGGAGAGTTGTCTGTAAGTTGATGGGCACCTGCGGTGCCCACCCAGACTGAAGCCTGTGACAAACAGCAGAGATAACAGATATCTCTTCTGGCCAAATGGCTTGATATTTCAAAGATGCCCTTGCTGGAACAGAGATGTGATTGGTCTCACATGCTTCCAGCTTTCCAGGACCAATCCTGGGCTGCTCTGAGGCAGGCATAGAAGGGACATAACTGGGACTTCAGGCAGGGGGATAGCATCCCAGCAATCAGGAAACATGGTTCACACATCCAGGCTAGCCAGTTGTCATCACAATCACACCCTGCAGCGCTGTCGCAAAGGAAGGTGAAAGTCCCTTATTGACTCTTTCCTAAACAGATGCTTCCAACTTCCCAGTAACAAGTGAGGGAGAGGGGCTGGGGTGGTCATAGCACAGAGTGATATATGAGTGACATTTCTGCTGGCCAACTGGCATCACAAACACATCTTGTACCACAATAACAATCGTAAGAGAATACCTGGCATAGGCTAAAATATATTTACACTAAATTGCGTATAACATCAGAACCATTTTCTAATCCTTCTGAAATTTGTCAGAGATAGTAAACTTGGGAAGGGGTATAATCTTGACAAGTTACATCACAAATTGGATGGGAGACAAAGACATTACCACGAGGAATGCGTATGCATATTTTTGTAAAATAACATATTTCAACTGCTTATAACATCGGATCACTTTATCTAATCTTTACAAAACGTGGCACACGTAATGTCCTCCAATGGAGTTAGGGTTCTGCCAAGTTTCATCCAAATCAGATGGAAAGCAAAAATGTTACAGCTGACACTGTGTTTTTCATTGAAACCAATGCAAATCAAAAACTAAAGTGAAAACGAAACAAAGACTAACAAAATATAACAAAAACAAATGACTTTTTAATTTTGAAAATGGAAGTAATAATGAAAACAAAAGATAGTTACTATACACATCTCTAAACTTGTCCTTTGCAGTAATGAACTCATAAGACCCTGGCCATTCCCCCCTCTCCCCCTCTCTCTCAAATTCTAAGGCCATTCCTGGCTGGCTGGTTCCTTGTTGATGATCTGCCATCAGATTTAAAGGACAGGTAATTGTCCCCCCACTCACCTGAAAAGGTTTACCCATCTCCTGGGTACCTCTGTACTCGCCCATCAGGAGGCATTTACCTCTGAGCTTTTAAAAATACTTTTGAGGAACAAGTGCTTTTTTCTTTTGCAATGCATCAGATTACACAAATGATTTTTTTGTTTGTTTAATGTATTGTGGACCCAGTCTCCCCTTAAAACAGTCTTCATGTCTATTGACAATTTGCATTGGTTAGAGAGCACGTTATTTCAAGAACATCCCTGACACGCATCAAGATCTGGATTTCATATCTAGTTTATCTAGTTCTTGGAGAAAAGCCTAATGATTAGGAGAAACATCGAGCTGCTTACTAAGTATCAGTTCCAGCAGGAGAGATGCATAATGCATATTAAACTAAGTAATGCAGTATGCTATCAATATACAGAATTTACTGTATTTTCAGGAACATCTGTTTTTCCTAGCAAGCTGTTCCAGCTTGCTAGGCAAAATGCATTCAACAAAAATTAGTTGGTCAAGCTGATTTTCTTCCTTTTGTTATGCACAGAAAAATGCAGATTTTGCCTTTTACCAGAGAATCCTGTGGATTTCGTGCCAGCTGGTGTTTGAAAGTGACAGGTCCCAGCCAGGACTGCTGCTGTACAGTGGGGGAGTGCTGGCTGGCCTTTGAAAGTGACCGGGCCTTGCCACCCCAGTGGCCCCAGCTGGGGCCTATCACTTTCAAAGGCCACTTCTCCCCTCCCCCATCACCTCTCATCCGATTTTAATTTTAATCATGGAAAAATATAGAATTTTCCATTTTTAATCAGAGAATCTGGGGGGTTTTATCAGAGAATTTCCAATTTTTTGTCTCAGAAAACTAGAAACCTTGGTTATGAGTATTTTGCTAAAAGGAAAAAACAAAGGAATATATTCTCCTAGTACTTCATTTCTCCTTTCTGCAAATGAATGCACATCTGATTATAAGGACCCTTCTTTAAAATATAGGCTACCCATCGCTATTAACCTCCGCATCCACTGAGCTGTGCATAGGAGGCTGGAAGGAAATCACGTATCAGGCATCTTTACAATCCCATGAAGCATAAGAACATGACACGATGAATGTTTTATTTTATTAACATCTTATTTATGCAGTGCAGATATTCACTAACAACAAAAGCGGCCGGTTTCTAAGTGGAAAACCTATTGAACAAATCACTGTAAACAGTGATTGAAATATATGTATAGTGATTACATGGGATCCTGTTTTCCTAATATACAGATCAAAAGTTTTTTGACATTCAATCAGTGATTAAAAATAATATTTAACATAAGGGAAACTACAGAGAATGGCTGGTCGTCAGTAAGGATGAGCATGCACCGTTAAAACAAAAAAGAAAACTGATCCATTAGCGTGCTGCTCTCAGCACCTTGAAGCCACTTAGGTTTGAAACACCTGTTCTCTGAGCTGCTGGAGAGCAGGTGTGTGTGATACTGGAGCAAGTGTAATGATAACCAATGGTGCCACTCTTCAGCCCACTCCCTTCTTACTCATGGAGCAGCAGTGATTGTGGTCTTGGAGGGAACTGTCCCTCCTCCACCTAGATAATACCATTCTCAGAGGTGGTCAGCAACCAAGGAGAGGTAAGGAGAACAGAACTGTGCTAGCTGCAAAAATAAAGGATTCCTAGAACTTGTTTCCACTGCTGGTCTTATAGAAGAGGCTTACATACAACAAAAGGGATATATGGTAGGCAGGACCGGGGAAATGGTTTCCAATAAATTTGGAGGAAGCTTAGAAGCTCTCTTTTCCTAAATCTGCCATAACTACAGCATTTAAATCTTCCCATTACTGCTGTGGGCAAATTCCCTTTCTGTTCCCTCTACAGCCATGTTCACATCCCTCATCCTTTGTATAAGCTGTTTCCCCTTATTCTTTTAGACGTATGAAAGACTTTTGCTGTTCAGATTTACCCTACAGTGACCTGCTGACAAAATGGTCCCTCCTCCTTGGAGCAGAAATAACTGACCTTACACAAAATTTGCCATTTAAAGCGTACTTAACAAAATTCCAAATTTAGGACTAAAGTGAGCTTCCTTTTACTCTGGAAATCAGAATGTTGGGAAAGGGTATGTGTTACGGAGGGGAATTTTGGTTTCAGATAGAACTGAAATGACCCTGAAAATTGCCGTTTTGGTTTTAACTAAAAATCTCAGTTCTTCTTTTGGTTTCTTTTTTTTCAGGGGCTTTCCATTAAAAAACAAATTAGTCCCCCCCCCCACAAAAAAAAATTCTCAGAGAACCGAAACTGAACAAAATGAAACCAAAATTGGTTCCAGAGTCCCATCCCTAGTATCTATTACTATGTACTGGAGGTCTCAACTGGAACGATCTATCCTACTTCTTAAATGTTTTAGGATTTTGTTATGTGTATTCGCTACAAGGTGCCTTTCCCCCCAGAATTATGACAACTCAGGGAAAGTAGCAATACATCAAAGTAAATCAGCCTTTTTGCCCATGTTGATTTTGAAAGGAAAATCTAATTCAAGCTTTTGTTTTAATAGATACAAGGGACAGCGTCTCACTTGGGAGAATTTCATGTGGGCTTGCTTCATGATTTGCTCAAGACACTAGATCTATATACACTCAAGTTTCTTCCTTCCTTCCTTTTTATTTTATTTTATTTTTGTGTGTGTGCAATTTAGACCAAAATTTTATCCGAACGTTCCTGCTTTGGTTTTTGCAAGTTTTGTCATTCATTCTGACTATGACGGACCACCAGTGACATTGCTGACCATTGCCCAGTCCGGAAACGTATCCAGTTGGAAGAGGCTAGTTCCCCATGTGTTGATCGCCACCATGACAACCACTAGGCCAATCAGATTAACACCCAAGCCGGCTTTCACCTATAAAAGTAAAAGGGAACAATTTACAACCAGTGTCAAGCAGATGGTGTTGTTCATGATGGAGAACAGCTAATTCCTTAACCTCCACCAGCCTGAAGAACAAAGTAAATATCCTGATGACTACAGCAAGGTGGTTTCTGTGTGATTGCACGGACTTATCTGACAATTGCACACAACTATGTTTCCCTGGCCATCCCACTTGCATTCTGATCACTAGTCTATGTCCTCACAGACTACCGTTTGTATTGATTGGATAACTGTGTTTAATACTTTAACAATAGAATAACCTGGGAAAGCTTGTACTGCCATTCTCTGATATCACAAGCACAAAAATCACTTTCAAACAAATGATTTCATAAAACCTGCTTTCCCGGTTGGGGACAATTCTCACTGTAGACCACTGAAGATACAAAAGGGGCAAGTGAACCTATTGTTATGAAGTTTGGGGCCTCTTCTGCCCTCTGCCAAATTTGGTTGAAATTAGCCAGAAGAATCAAACGTTAAGTGAGGACATAGACTGTGCTGGCTACCAATAGATTTCTGAGCACAATTCAAGGTGTAAGTTTTGACCTTTAAAGCCTTAAACGGACTGGGCCCCACATATCTGAAAGACCACCTCTCCCACTATGCTCCATCATGATCCCTGTGGTTAGCTGGGACTGCTCTCTTGTGAATACCACCTGCTAGTCAGGACCATATGATGAGAGTGTGCAGAAAGTTGTGTGGAACTCCCTTCCACTAGAAGCCCGTCAGATCCTGAGCCTGAGCATTTTCTGGAGCCAATGTAAGCCCTTTCCTTTTGGCCAAGCATTTGGCAAGTGAAGAATGGGGTTGGGCTGGAGGAGCTCGAGGGGATTAAAGGGATATTTATATGTTTTCTATGTGTTGAACCTTAAGGAAATGGACAGAATATAAATTTAAATAAATAAAATAAAATGAATATATCCTCATACAAAGACAAGGGGATTGCATAAGCCAGAGGCGGGCAAATGGCAGCTCAGGAGCTTTATGCAGCTCTCCAGCACCTGTACTTGCTAGAAGTGACTGCTTGGGGGCATGTCTATGTAGCTCTCTCAGGAGCAAGAGAAGCCAAGCAAGCTGCTATTTTTGCCACCAACGCTTCCTGGGAGTTGTGGGAGGTGGGGGGAGTGTGTCTTTGGCTACTATTGCTGCTGTCCAAATCCACCAGACCTCCAGGGATCTTGCGGTGGGGCAGGAGGGATTGGGCAAAACCGCACTGTCCCACCTCTCGGATTGGGAGAATCCGTGATCGATGTGTCTTGTGGCTCTCAGCAATATGAGAATTGTGGTATGTGGCTCTTGGGTTTGGGAACTTTGACCACCTCTGATGTAAACCTTTTCATTGGAAACCATGCTAAGATGAGAGTACATGTCCACACACTTCCTACAGTAGCTGTTCTTAAGCTGAGAGCTATCAGCAAAGTAGCTGCAAGACAGACCAATGGTGTTCCATGATTGTTTTCATATCTAGTTTATTTAGGAGTGGAGTTTCTATCATGCTTGTGAGCCCATCACGACAGTACTTGGGACTTACCATATCTTTGATCTGGCAGTGCCCATAATTGAAGACGATGGCATTAGGGGGATTACCCACTGGCAGCATCACGGCAAAGGAGATACACATGGTCACCGGAATCAGGGTGTACAGAGGGTTAATACGCAAGCTTTCTGACTGGAAAGAGGTTGGTAGAAATAGACATTTTACTGTTGGTTATCAGGGACCTGTGTTCCCTGTGTTTTACCCATTGCTGCCAATGGAGAAAACATAATGAACACAGCGCTCTGGCTATAATAATAAAAGCACCCATGTAGAGTAGTCGAAAATCATGGAGTTAGACGGTACCTCTAGGGTCAGACATCTAGTCAAATCCCTTCTTTGATGCAGAACATCTATAGCTGTAACACCCCCAACAGATGGCTATCCAACCTCTTTTTGAAAACCTTCAGTGATGGAGAGCCTACAACCTCCCTAGGCAACTTGTTCCATTGCCAATTTTTTCCTAATATTTAACCAAAATCTACTTTTTTGTAATTGGAGCCCCTTATTTTTAGTCTTGCCTTCTGTGGCAATGTAGAATAGCTCCTTGCCATGTGCTTTGTGACAGCCTTTTAGATGTCTGAAGACTGCTATGATGTCTCCCCTTGATCTTCTTTTATCCCAATATCTGCAATCATTAGGATCTCCTCAGTTTCCTAAAACCATTCTCCTTCTAGCTCCCCATTCATTAAAAATGGCATTAAAAAGACTTCTCTTTATGGACAAATTTTGTAGGTTCACGTCCCATGTGAGATTATATAAAAGCCAAAAATGAGGGTAGATGTTGGGTGACCATTACCCACCTTCTCTGCTCTACAAGGGACACCAGGCATCATACCCATTTCTTTCTCTCCCATGCCTCTATTCCTTATTACATGATATTCCTTATACTTGATATGCCAACAACTTGCTTGTCAAATCCTTCCTCTCACTTCTGGGGTTTTCTTACAAAAGGGATGAACATAATAGTTGGTAACCATTAACGAATACATTTTTTAAAAGCAGCCTATTTGTCCCATTTGTGCATGCTTTCTAAGGATTCATGTGCCCTTATTATTATCAGCTTTATTCTTGCTTTCCCTTTCCTTCTCCCACTTTTTGTCTATTTGTGACTCTCCCTTGTGTTTTGTATAAATTCAGACTGAATTTGAATTCAAGTTGACTGAATTGAACGGTCCTATCAAGCCCCAGCTGTGTGCACTCTCGTCCCTAGCTGCAAAAATTCCATCCTCATGATGTCACAGTGCTCCATAGGAGATGTGGTTATGTAGAAAGGGGCCAGTCGCCACCTTAGGCTCACCCCTTTTCTGATTTAGCTCTTCGCAGTTTAACCCATCAACCAAAATTGGAGTCTCCGGGTCAAGCCATGAGAAATGGCAACCCTAATAGGCCATTGTGATGTCCCAATGCTTGCGGGTAGGCTTGGGCACTCAGGGACATTGGGTATGGGTTTAGGAGAGCATGCCTTCATCAGGCTCAGGTTAGATTAGGACCCATACAGCTGGATTTGGGCCCAAATCTTTAGCCTGTGCAGACCTATTAGAGCTGATCTTAAAAGTCTTTGCCCAGTTCCAATTTCGTTGGATTTCTGATCGGACTGAATGAAATATTGTGTCCATTTGTACATGCGCAAAATGGCTGCCAGGCCATTTTGCACAGGTGCAAAAATGGCATTGTCCATAACCAAAGCATATGGCCATTTTTTTGGGTTTTTTTATAGGGCTGTACCAAATAGTACTTCTGGGTAATACTCGGGCTGAATTCCGAAGTTCCAATTGGAATTCCAGCTGAAATTAAAAACAACTCTTCTGTTTTTGCGGAAATGTCTGTGAAAATTGCCAGCCCCCCTGAGCTGCTGTTGGCAGGAGGGTGCAAGGTAAAAAAACCATGTAGAATAACTAACTAACTAACTAAATAAAATAAATAAAATGGAACCGTTATTTTGATCTAACCCTAAGACCCATGCAAATTTGGGGGCCTCAAATGAAGGAGAGTCCTGACCCAGTGCACATCACTCCTGTATTAACCTAATGTTTCAAGATACTTTAAAAACTCCTAACAGGAAAAAGACCCCCAGTGCCTTTACTCACCATACTGCATAAAATAGGCAGGAAGATAGTTATGGTTGCTGGGTTACTAACAAACTCTGTTACCATGGACACCAAGATGCAGGCTAGCAGAGTGACAGCCCAGTAAGGGAGGCTACTCAGGGACATCATCTGTTGTCCGATCCATGTGGAAAGGCCAGAGGTCTGAGGGAAAACACAACAGTGAAGGAATGGTGGCTTACCATACACAGTCTATGTCCATCCAGACCACATCCTGGTGCTTGAGGGAGTCTGCGGCGGAAAAAGCCACATGCTACTTTAGCTCAGTAAGTCAGGTCCTCCCCAGGTCAGCCACTCTATTTGAAGCAAGGTCCAGGTCCTAGTGGATAGCTGCCTAGAACATAAAAGTACCACATATAGCACTAAATGGTACTAATGACTGCTTGGCATTGAAGGCTGCCATTAGGGGATGGCAGCTTAGGTACCCACTAGGATGCTATCCCCGGGGAGGCATGACAAGGGCTGAGTTGGGGATGTAGCAATGGCACAGCTCTCCTTGCTAGGCCCTACCCCCCACTGTTGAACCTGGCCCCAAGTGTGTTGTGCACATGGAAGCTCTATCCCTCAGAGCTGAAACCTCACCACAACTCACCATTCAAATCCCACCCTGCCACACACTGCACAGGGAATCCTAGCCTATCATGCATGTAGCCCTGCCAACACTCCCTCTGCTTAGAGAATGGCAAAGGGGAGTGCCAACGCTGTTAGCAGGGAGACCAAAACCCCTGGTACTCAATTCATTTTGATTCCTACCATCATCAAGAACAATCCAAACTGGTATTAGTGTATGAAGGCTGGAGATTTCCTTGTCGAATGATGCTAACACATATATTACTTTGTAAAGTGCCAGGTACACTGCTGGTGCTATATAAATGTTTGTTAATAATAATAATAATTAATAACAGAGTCGCTGACATTTTTGACCCCCCCCCAAAAAATCTTGTTGAATACTTTCCAGTCATAGTAAGAGAGGAGAGAATCACACTAAACGGCCAATTTTATGTGATTTATCAACCCATTTTAGATGCTAAAATTTCCACTGCGGGGGCGAGGGGGTAGAGTGGAAAGAGGAGTCTAAATATTACCTTGCACCCAGCAGCTAAAGCATAACCTCCGCCAACAAGAACAACAATCTCCCAGGGCATGGTTTTCTGGAAATCCTTCCAGGTAATTATTGGCTCCACTGAGCTAATGTCAGTAGAATTTTCACCATCTCCTAAGTCCAAGCAAAACAAAGATACAATGTTAAACAGGCCATTGTATTAAAATGGCACCAGTACTTTCTGCATTCCTGACCTCTCAATTGGATGGGAGTTGGACTAGATGGCCCCTGAGGTACCTTCAACCCTTACAGTGCAATGATTCTATGATTGTAGTAGTGCACTGTCTTATACAGTTACTTTGAAGACCATTCAGAAGGTACAGCTAGTGAAGAATGTACCTGCCTACCTGCTTACTATGTCAACTTCATGGAGCATATCGACCGGCATAATGGAACCTAAGGGCATTTTCACACAAGACACTCTCCACCCAACCACCCACCCACCATACATGTTACAGGGCACCCGTAGGACAACACTGCAGCCTTGCAGCATGTATAGTGGGGGGTGGGTAGTGGGGGGAGAGTGTCTTGTGTGAAAATGCCCTAAGGATGTTTTTAAACAAGAGCAGTGGGGATGGGAGGTCCGTGGCCACTGTGTGGGATGGCTGTGGGGCATCCATGAATGGGAAGTTTGTGGGGAGTGCTTCCCATGGGCGGTTCCCTACATGGCTGCCCTGTATAGGGCACTCTGGATTTTCCAGAGTATTCCATGGGGGGCCGGTGCATGGTTCACAGGATCACGCCTCCCCAAGCACCAACTCAAATGAATGGATTGGTTTGCCATGTGGAGGAGTGTGTGTGCTTGGAGGTGTCTTGTTTAAAAACACCTTAAGTCTGTTTAGTATCAGAGAAGCTTCACCTGACACCTCTCCAATCCCCCCGCCCCCTCGTGTTTCCTCTAGCCTATCCTGGGGATGGTATCTGCATACTTTTAGTGGCATGAGTTTTTTTGTAATGAATCAACTCAAATATTATTCCTTTAAAAAATATATATATCCCTAGTACTAGAAATATCTGTAAAATATAACAAAGACATACATTTAATATGGTTGCTGCTAATTGCTTCTATCTATTTATCAAAAGTATCCCTATGGATTTCTTCTCTGACTATTAACTGAGAGAGCAGATAGACACTAATCTATTTTATGTTAACATTCGGTTGTGGTCTCTCTAATTAACGTCCAGTATAAGGGGAACCTGCTCCAGTTGCGGTCTGTGTGTGTTATCAGAATTTGAATTACAATAATTAGGAAGTCCACAACAGTAATGTTAGAACAAACTGGATTTGTGTCTTTCCATAATGAAGAGACTGAAGTTATTTCAGTTTTATGCTAAGCATCCCCGGCTTCTTTTCTGTCTGCAATATGGCAAGGAATTTAAAGTATCATTGATTATTGCCATGCTATATAACAATATAGAAGACAGCAGTTCTCAACTTCTTCCAATCCCAGAAAGCATGTGACAACATAAAATATTTGGGGATCTCTGTCATATGACCTCCAGAGCCTTGTCTGTGACCCTTCCTCAATGAGAATCCAAGACTTGGGACATTTAAAAAAGAATTGATATAGCAGAGGTGACCAGAAGAGATTGAATTGTGATTTCAGAAGACTCCTTTTGCCCAAAAGATGTGCTTCAGCTTCCAAAACAGTTGGTAGACACCAGCTTTAAAGAGCCATTATGGGAGTTAAGTATTCCTTCCGTACGTGACCCCGTCTCACCCTTTTCCTTCTTTCCAAAGCACGGCTTCTTTGCAGGAATAAGGAACAAGAGAAAACCAAGGAAGACAGAGACAGTGGCATCCGTCCGGTAGCCTTTCCTAGAAAAGAGACATTTTGACTAAAGCAATAAATACACAAAATTTGCTTTCATTCATGCTGCTCATGCATTTTTTGTTCTTGGGTTTAGGGTGTGTTTCTCCATGCACATCACAGCATGCATTTATCATACTTGTTATAGGAGAAAATCATTTCAAGAATGAAAGGATTTCTGCTAATTCCAGAACCCACCTGTATGCATGAACGCAGCGTAGGTCTGTTGCTCTAACATACTGGCATTCACTATATCCCCAATGAATGACCACTTGGACAATTTGCCTGAAACCTAAGGGCTACACCAGAGATTTCCAAATTGTATGTTGGGACCACAATTAGGGGCACACCATCTTCACAGGGGGTTGTAATCTCAATGACATTTTATATACTTTGTATGTCTTGCTTTGTATGACAGTGTGTTGCTGTCTGAGATCACAAGATTAAATGTAAATATCAATATGGGGTCACACAGGCAAACATTTTGAAAACACTGATTCACATTCTGTGGGCCATATTCCCAGCTGGGATAAATCAGTGTCACTCCCTTGAAGGCAAGGAAGAATGTAGATTTATCACAGCTAAGGACTGATCCCAGATACTCTCACACATGCAAATGTTATACCATTGTGAGTATGTATGTACATATTAGAGATTCTAAATCAGGTTTGCAGGCATTTGTGGCTGCCAAAAGCTCATTTATACAGAGAGTAACTGGAGCATGGCAGACTGTAAGGGAGCCTGGCCCTTTGAGAAAGCTAGCACCAGACTAAGTAATACCAACGGTTGGGCTAGCAAAGGGCTGATGGGGGCCAGATGAGCTGGGTGGGGCAGGGCCAGCCCAGAGCTCAGGAAGCTGAGCCCAGTAAGAGAGGAAAAGATCTAGCAGGATACAGGAGTAAAAACGGTATCTTCGAGGGCTCCAAAGAGCTGAGTGTAGGGAGGCAGGGCTCTACCTCTAGGCTAAGGTGGCCTCAGGAGGGACTGTGTCGGGTCAGCAGAGCCTGGGGGAAGACTCTGAGCCCTGTGTGGAGTGAGAAGCAGGGCACCTGCTAGAGACCTAGGTAGCCCAGGAGTGGGTGTCTAGAGGAATGAGAAGTGCTGCTGAGAGAGTGGAGACAACAGGGAAGGGCCTGGGGTTGGAACTGTGGACTCACAAGACCCAGGCACTGAGGCTACACACAGGTGTGACCAAGGGCAAGGCTAGGACCCCAGGAGGGAAGGCCTAGTTGGCATGCTAGGGAAGCCGAGGGAGTGTAGGGCCTGTACAGGGCAACCTGGGATAATACCTGCCAACCCAGGAATCCGATGAGGCCAGCTGCAAGGGGGTGCAGACCAGAGTAGCCTGGGATGCTAGGGACCCAGTGCTAGGCTGCAGTTCCCCAGTGTGAGCCAGGGCAGGCCTAGGACTCTAGGTGGGAGGGCCTAGCTGGCACGCTGGGGAAACTAAGGAATGTAGGCCATGGACTGAAGAGATCTTGAGGATGACATCCCAACTGCTCAGGACTCCGGCAAGCACAGCCTGGACCAGCATGGGCCATCTAGGCATCTACCCAGAGGGGGGTCGCCAACAGAGAGGGACATGTGACTACTTATTGGCTGGGTGCTAATTCCCCAAGATAATGCCAGTGACTAGCAACAAGGGTGCCCAGAGCCTAAGAACACAGAGAGAGAGCGAGAGAGAGTGCCTTTCCGAAACACCTCACTGCTGCAATAACCAATGTGATACAGGTTGAGGTAAACCTTGTACACCCTGCATAGAGTTAGCTAATAGTACATAGTGATAGCATGTCTATGACTGTTTTCAGACGTGATGAGAGCATGGATTTCCATGATTTTCCAAGTGTGGAAATCTGTGCTCTTGTTATGGCTGAAGTCAGCTGCCAGATGTTGGCCTGGGGTGCAACCCAGGTTTGCATGCACCGTGGCGGTGCTTAGCCCAGGCTGTTCTTCAGGACCATCCCCGAGGAACAGCCCAGGCTAAGCGCTGCAATGTCCCATGCAAAGGACCCCAGACCGGGGTAAAGTGGGCCATCACATGTGTTGGCCTGCTTGCACTTACCCGCGGCAGTTCTGGAAAGCCATGGTGGCCTCATAGGCTTCTGTACCCTCCCATCAGGGAGGGAGGCAGGCCACTTCTGGCAGCGTGGGGACGCACATACGTATGTGCAGACGCACATACGCATGCCACCCCACCCCTCACTCTGCCCCCGGCTCGGCCCATCATCATGTTTGTTCGACGGTCAGGCCAAATTCTGACCAAAGTGAGAGCCCTCACTCCGGGCAGGCTTGAAACATGGTGGCGCTCAGCACTGTCACATATAAAAACACCCTATGTGAGCATTTCAGCTTGGGTTAGCTAACCTGCATGAGTTAGCATATGTTAAATCTCGCTTTTTATCTAACTTAGAATGCTTGTGTGTGCTGATGACACCCAAGTCTATATTTCCACCACGCCCACTTCCCATCCGTATAGTCTTGCATCACTAGGTGAAAACAGACATACACTTTAACTCCACTTTAGCACCGCTTTAACATTTCTTATGCATGTTGCAGGGCTGCATAAGGCACCAATACAGCCCCGCAACATGCATAAGAAAGATTAAAGTGGTGTTAAAGCAGAGTTATGTACATGTCTGTATTCACCCACTGTCTGACATCTCCACTGAAATACTTCCTGAAGTATAAGACCCTTGGCACCGAGTCCTGTTGCTAATTAAGGATTGTTCACTGCCAGGTACATTGCTGGGACTTTATAATCAATCGAATAGTCATATTTGGTCTTTGTAGCTATTTCAAAAATCAATCAGGACATAGAAATTTGCCCTCCTAGTACAGAGTAGGAATGGGAGAACAGAACGCCGTTCGGATGTTCAGACATTCGGTCTTTCGGTTCGAAACCCGAGTTCGGGTTCGACTGTTCGGTTTGGTGAAGTTCGGTTCGTCCGAACTCGGCCGAATATTCAAAAAAGTGCTATTGGTACCGAAACCAAAATCTTTGCGGTATTGGTATTTTTAGCCCTGAAACCACCCCTGGTGTCCACCCCTGGTGCCAGGAAGTCTGCTTCTCAGCTGCCTCCCCCTTACAGTCACGTTTTTTCCACCCAAAGTCATGTTTTTTCCACCCCCGAACTCATCCGAATTCATCCAAACTTTTCCGAACTGTTCGGAAGTTCGAGCGTTCGGTTCAGAAGTTCAGTTTGGTCGTCCAAACAGGCCAAATTTGGGTTGAACTTCCGAACCACGTTCGCCCATCCCTAGTGCAGAGTGGTACAAGACAGAAGGGAACTATTCACTGCAACTGAATGGCAATAACATTTGGGAGGAAATCCAAATGTTTCTCTCCACTCAAGACTGGAAGATGATAATCATAATACTTGGTGTATGTAAAGAAACTGCCTCTATGTTGTCTGACATGTGTTAAAGCCTAGAACTCCAACACCACTAATAACAATTAAAAATAGAACAATATATTTTTTAAATGTTACTTAATGGGAGGTAACTTACTTCTCAAAGAAAGATGACCACCCTGGCACAAAGCCAGGTTCCCTTGTAAACCAGAGTAAGGTCATCAGGATGAAGAAGAATGCAGTCACCATTTCAGGATAGCTAGAAAGGTGGAGGGGAAAGAGAGCAGAATTTGAAATTAGCTATAAAACTTAGGGGACAAATTGCACAGTGATAATAGAGTGAGAGGTTTTTTTTCTAATGTACAAGAAAAAATTACATAGGAAGAAGAAAACTGAGAATCAGTGCAAATTAAGACTGTATGTTTGAGTTCAGATTGTAATGAGTTCAGGTTGTAAAAGTCCTATTTGCAAGACTTAGGGTGCTTTCTGACGTGACTTAACGTACCCCATTTGCCTCCGGGAAAAATTCTGGGAGGCAAATGATGTGTGGCTTTTGTTATGTGGGAAAATAAAGCTGCACGGCTTTCACAGAGATGATGCACGGGATGCAGAGCTTGAAAATCAAGCTCTGCGTGCCACGCACCATCGCTGCCAAAACCGCTCGGCTTCGCTTTCTCACATGGACCAAAGCTGCGCTTCATTTGCCTCTCAGAGTTTCTCGCAGAGACGAATAGCACACGTTACATCTCAGCAGAAAGCACCCTCTGTTCTTGCCAAATCAAGCCCATTCCTGAAGGCATGGCAGAAGCCCAACTTCCTGTTACCAGAGAGCTTTATATTCAGTACACACTTGGTCTGAATGTAACCAAAAATCTGAGTTCCAAGCCTGCAGGGTCTGTCCCCAGCTCTGAGCCCTCATACTGTTCTAGATGTGACCTCCTATATCTCTTACCAGCAGTTCCTCATTAATCAGATAGGGTCACAGGATTTAGGAAGCTGTGGTCAGCATGTCAAAGCTTGAAGCCTTTTAAAGGGCCAACACGTGTCCCGGTTCAGTCTTTGATTAAAAAAGGACCATGGCTAAGACTTGACTATTGATTTCCTCAATCTTTACTGTCTGGCGAGACACCACAAAAATGACTAATTATCAATAAATGATGGCACCCAGACTCTGAGAATCAGGGCCTGCTAAATATTCTTAAACAGAAGGGCCTAATGTATGTAGCTGATCGAGAAAATATTGGCTAAAATGAGTAAATATAATCTTGTTCTTCGCATTCAGCCTTCCATTTTTTTCAAGAAACTTTAAAATACATTATGAACACAATCATTGGACCGAAATAATATAAGATCTTAGTATGGTGTCCCCATAATTCTGCTACTGAAATACTGTATTGAGCATTCCTTGGATTATTTCTATGTCACAATTAAGACACTGGGGGAAAAGGACCATGGAAAACAAATACTAACAATCACAGTATACAATGTGACTATCCTAAACACAAAGAGAAATAAGTGACATTGAGATAAGCTGAAGATGTGGTTTCTGATCTAGAGATGGTCTAAACTAGGACTCAGTTTCAGAAAGTGAACCACAGTTTTGATTCAGAGTTGATGGGTCTCATGAAGTAACCTTGCTTGGGTACATTCAGACATCATGGAACACTGCAGTATCTGAAAATATCTACCACATGGTAACCCCAAGGTATCTGTAGCCTCAGTTCTAGGTCCACGCACAGGTGTCATGCATGCACACAGACCAAACTACCATTGCACATGCGCATAAAGTGTGTATGCACAGGATGCCCCCACAAAAGTCACCTGCCTCTCAACCATGAGAGGGAGAGGCAGGGTTGAAGTGGCTGCTGTGGTGGTGGTGGTGGTGTGGTCAGGAGGCAGAGGACTTTTCCAGGGGCACCCTGCACACACATACTGTGTGCATGTGCAACTGTAGTTTCGGTCTGTGTGCGTGCACCTTGGGGCAGGGTCTGTGGTAGAAGCAACATCAAGAGTCTTTCGGCCATGTATTACCTCACGGGTATCACCCAGTAGGCCCATTGAGACATCAATAAAATGGCCACCCTGTGGTAACTTATCCAATCTAATCCTGAAGTGCTGCCACAGGAGTTTGCGTGTGTGATATTAAAATGCATTCTAGATTTTATTTAAAAAAAGAAAATTAACTCAAGAATCTGATATTCTGAGATATTTCCCATTTGGAAAGGTGGAAGTCTTGGAAGATAAATTGGTTTGTTTATTCTCTTTTTAGATATTTGCCACATCTAAAGTGAAACCAGAAAGCAGGAATATTTCTATTTTGGATTCAACTTGGAGTGAATTTAGATCTCTGAATTAATGTAGGGATCCAAGCATTTCTCAGACCTGGCTCTAACACAGAGAGACACCTGCTTCCAAAGAAGGGCATATTTACTAGCCAAAGAAGACTGAGAGATCAAATCCAACACTTCTGAGGCAAATTAGGTCTGGTTACCTGAGGTCTGTGTACTCGTATCCTCACCACATGGACCAACCAGTCATCAGTCTCAATGTAACCAAGCTAAGCGCGTACACCTGGGACCTAGCATCTTCATGAATGTTACGCCCCTTGTCTCTCCCTCTGTTCCCCTTTTCGTCTCCCCCCACCCCCAGGTCTCTCAGATTGTAAGCCCTAGGGCAAGGACCATGTCTATTCCATTACTTTGTAAAGCGCCAGATATATTGCTGTCACTATATAAATGCTTGCTAATAATAATAATAATGATAATAATAATGAATAATAAATTGACCTGGGAGGACAAAAGAAGACATACTTTTATACACAGGAAAGACAAAAGCTTTACAGATGAAGATTCTTCTTACCTAATATTCCCCAGTTTTTCATATTCCTCTTGGATTCTCTTTTCTGACATCTCTTCCCGTTTGGTCTTCTTCTTCTTGCTTATGGAACATGTCTCCTTAAAACTGATAACGATATGGGACACAGAAATAAGACTGTTTAGATGTCAGAATCAGAGCTTAAATGAGTACCTGCAAAAACAGGTCTACCTGACAAATTTCTCGTACCCGAATCAACCCAACATCAGGTGCCGATTGGTACCCAGTTGCAACTCGATTTGGGTACCTAATGTCCCAGGATGATGAATTCTGATCATAAGAACATAAGAAGTGCCATACTGGGTCAGACCAATGGTCCCTCTGGCCCAGCATCCTGTCTCCAACAGTGGTCAAATCACGGTGGCTTGGGATAAGCACCCAACAGGTCACAATGGGGGATCCATTCCCTGTTGTTTCCCCCCAACTCCCGTCATGTTCCCTGATCCTGTCTGGCTAATAGCTGCTAATGGACCTATCTTCCAGAAACTTGTCCAAACCTCTTTTAAACTCAGCTATAGTACTGGCCCTTACCACAGCCTCTGGCAGTAGATTCCACAACCCAATTATACGCTGAGTGAAAAAATATTTTCTTTTATTTGTTTTAAACTTGCCACCCATGAGTTTCATGGAGTGTCCCCTAGTTCTAGTACTAGCTGAGAGGGTAAATAACTGCTCCTTGTTTATTAGTTCCACACCACTCATGATTTTATAGACCTCTATCATATCTCCTCTCAGTCGTCTCTTCTCCAAACTGAAGAGCCCCAACCTACCAAGCCTCTCCTCATACGGGAGCCCTTCCATGCCCTTGATCATTTTTGTTGCCCTTCTCTGTACCTTTTCTAGTTCAGCTATGTCTTTTTTGAGATAGGGCGACCAGAACTGCACACAGTATTCGAGGTGCAGTTGCACCATTGATTTGTATAGAGGCATTATGACATCCTCAGTTTTATTCTCTATCCCCTTCCAAATAACTCCTAACATTCTGTTTGCTTTCTTGACTGCTACTGCACACTGTGCTGTGGATTTCATTGTATTGTCCACAACCACCCCCAGATCCTTTTCCTGAGTGGTAACTCCTAGCTTAGTACCCAGCATTGTGTATGCATAGTTTGGATTATTTTCCCCTACGTGCATCACTTTGCACTTGTCCACATGAAATCTTATTTGCCTTTTAGATGCCCAGGCACCCAGTGTCGTAAGATCCTGTTGCAGTTCCTCACAGTCTGCTCATGTTTTAACTACCTTGAATAACTTGATGTTGTCTGCAAATTTGATCTCCTCACTCTTAACACCCTTTTCTAAATCATTAATAAATACATTAAACAGCACCGGTCCCAATACAGATCCCTGAGGCACACCTGGAATGTCGATTTCCAGTATCAGTTTTTCAACTTCCTTATCGATTTATCAACTTCCGACAACTATATATTGATTTTCTGCCCAGGGAAGCCGACTTCCAGTCTTGGAAAGTCAACTTACAGTCTCAATTTTTTTATTTCCATCCTGATTTTTTGGTTTTCTGACCCAATATACTGATCAATAATTGGAAAATAAAAAAAACGGTACCCGATGTGGTACCCAAAAATGGAGGTATTACCCACAGGTACTAAATTTAAAACTTGTTTGAGCTCTAGTTAGAATGGAGACTACCAGTGTAGCAAGGTGAGATACAAAGGTCCCATCACTGAGACTGGCTGAACTGTGCACTTCCTTGACAGAGCTGGCCCTGGGACGTTTGCTGCCCTGGGATGGGGGGTGAGGGAGTAATCTGCCTTCCCTGTTGGGATTTACAATGTGGATGGTTAGGGAGAAGCACCTCCTGCTCCCCATGGATACGCTATTCATCCAAGAACAAGAAAGGACACTGTACATAGCCTGCACTCCAAGCGGAACTTGTAAAGTGGATGAGTAGATCCAGGATTACCACCACTCTGGATCCTCCAGGTTTTGACCCCTTGATTCCTATCATCTCTGAATGAAGCCCTGATTTCTGTCAGTGGCACATTGGAAAAGAGTGGTGCAAACATGCCCTCCCACCTCTTTTCTGATATGACCCCACCCCCTGTAGAATGTCATGACATCACAACACTCCACAGGAGGTGTGGTAACATCAGATAGAGGTGGGAGAGCTCTCTTCCCCTGCCCCCTTTTGGGCTAAAGCCTTCATAGAATGTTAGGGTTGGATTGAACCTCAACGATCATCTACTCCAACCGATTGCCCCCCGGCAGGATATCCCTATCTACAGGGAAGATGGCAGCCCTACATAGAATGGGGCTAACTTAGGTCTAAAAAGACAGCCTTGGATATTTACATCAATGTTTAAACAAGGGATAAGTAAGCTAAAGTTTCCTTTCTGTTGTGTCTAAAGGGCAAAGAAAATGTCAGTCAGTTTTGTAAGTTATTTTATTTGCTATGGAATACACCTTAATTGCAGTACTAGCGGTAATTAAATGCTATATTTCTGTATAACCCCTCAGTTCCTTGGGGAAAACCAGTATATTTCCCCCTACTTTCAGGTAACAAAACAAGAACTATATATGTTATTTTTCCTCCTTCCCTGTGTCCCTGTTATAGAAAAGGGTAAAGGGTGATATCCCAGGACTTTAATTTCCAGGCTACAGAGAGAATCTGGGATCATGATCCAGTCAGTACACAAAAATGGCAGAAAATTAATAACCATATGAGCCAGACACATGGCATGCACATTTCCAATTGGCAGGCATTCCACAGGAGTCTACCACCAAGTGTTAGGACATCACTTCAGTGTGTTATCATTATTGCTTGCCAAGATATCACAGGATGAGAAAGCAAAGCACTACCCCTTCCCCCTTTTGATGTAAGCTAATCAATAAGGAGCCGTTCTATCCCACGCTTGTGTCCTCGTCTTCCTTCCTGGGGGAGGTGCGCCGACAAACTGGTAACCTAATGCACTCTTTAAAGAACTGCAGTGAACAGAAGTCAAAGAGGCTTAGAATCAACCAATGCTTCACCATGGGTCAATAATGGTCCAGCTCTCTGGTATTCTCTAGAATAACATTAACCAGGGTGAATTCTTGGGTGTGGTGTGGAATTCAAATGCTGTTTATTACAAAAGAAAAGAACAGAGAATCATGGCCATAGGGGTGGTTGTGGGGCGGGGACGATATGGTCTGAGGGGATGGGTGACTCGTATTCCTAGGGGACCAAGGGTCCTGGTGGAGGTCGAGAGGGTCACCCCCCCACTGAGGGTGAGAGAGGCTCAGGGTCTAGGATCCACCTGTAAAGAGCAGTTGCTGTTGAATGCAAGGTCTGTGGTGAATAAGGCCCCGGTTATCCAGGATTTGATCCTGGACGGGGCATAGGCATTACAGAAACCTGGCTGGACGAGGGGGTGGGACCTGTTTTGGCAGACCTTGTCATGGCAACCATGGACTTGTCCCAGGTGGTCAACTGCCCGACCCATGTGGGTGGGTGGGTGGGGCATATCCTCGACCTGGTTTTCTGTTCAGGCATTGAGGCAGGTGATCCATTAGTGGGGGACGTAACAGTCACACCCTTGTCATGGATGGACCATTATCTCCTACAGGCCAGCCTCTCAGAATACCCCCTCCAGAAGGGGAATGGACCACTTAGGCTGGTCCACACTCGGAGGCTGATGGAACCACAGCGGTTCCAGGAGACTCTGAGGGAGTTAACCCTAGATCCTGATGGCCACTCTGCTGATGTGCTGGTCCAGCATTGGAACACCTTGCTGGGGGAGGCCATTGACAGGATGGCTCCAAGCCATCCTCTGCCCCCGTCTCATCACTGCAGGGCCCCTTGGTTCACTGAGGGGCTGTGGTATATGAAACAGGCGGGCAGGAGACTGGAGTGATGCTGGCGTCGGACTCACTCCGAATCTGATCAACTTCTCCATAGGGCCCATTTGCGGTCCTATGTTGAGGCTGTGAGGACAGCAAAGAAAGAGTTCTTTGCTGCCCTCATAGCATCTGAAAAGTCGCGTCCAGCAGAGCTGTTTTGTGTGGTGCAGGGGCTGGTCAGTCCGGCCTCCCTCTGCCTGGACGGGGACCTGTCCCAGGCCCACTGTGAGGAGTTTGCCATCTACTTTGCAGACAAGATTGCTCAGATCTGGAGTAATTTTGACACCGGGTTGAAAGCAGTAGGTGAGGAGCACGAGGTTATAGAGGCACCATCTGGTTGATCTTTCTGGGAGGAGTTTCGGGAAGTGCCGATGCAGTGGATGTCCTCGGGTCTGTTAAAGCCATGAGTTGTGAATTAGATCTGTGCCCGTCCTGGTTGGTGAAAGCCTCCAGGGAGACGTTGGTGACGGTGCTGGTGAGGGTGGTCAACGCATCCCTCCAGCAGGGGAGGTTGTTGTCCAGACTCAAGGAGACTGTGATGCACCCGCTTCTGAAGAAGCCATCCCTGGATGTGGGTGCACTCGCCAGCTACCGCCCCGTCTCTAATCTTCTCTTTTTAGGGAAGGTTATTGAATGGGCAGTGGCACTGCAGCTCCAGGCACATCTGGATAGTATCGGTTTCCTTGACCCTTTTCAGTCTGGGTTCCACCCTCGCTATGATACTAAGACAGCGCTGGGGGCCTTGGTGGAATATCTCCGCCGGGAGATGGACGCAAGATGTTCAACATTTCTGATCCTGCTAGATCTCTCGGCCGCTTTTGATACCGTGGATCACGGGCTGCTGTTGAGATGGCTGCAAGACCTGGGGGGTCTGGACAGGACCGTCCTTGGGTGGTTCCACTCATTCCTCTCGAGGAGAAGCCAGCGGGTGGTGCTGGGGGCTGAAACATCAAGCCTACGGGCCTTGACCTGCGGCATTCCACAGGGTTTGATCCTGTCTCCGTTACTATTTAATGTATATATGCAGCCCCTGGGGAAGATCGTGAGAGGGTTCAGGGTGCGATGTTACCAATTTGCTGATGATACTCAGCTGTACCTCTCATTTTCAACTGACCCAGGTCCTGCTGTCTCGATACTTTCCCAATGTTTGGAGGCCATGGTGGATTGGATGCGGCAGAGCAGACTGAAACTTAATCTCAATAAGATGGAGGTGATGGTGGTGGGAAGGGCGAGGGGGGTGCTGGCTCCTCCAGCGGGAGGGTGTCTGCCCTCCTGTAGTTCAGCAGGTTCGGAGTCTGGGGGTGGTGTTAGATTCGGACCTCCGTCTGGATCGGCAGGTGGAGGTGGTGGCTAAAACCATCTTCCGCCAGCTGTATCTAGTACAGAGGCTCCGCCCATACATCTCCGGGCCCGACCTGGCCACTCTCATCCATGCCGTCATCACCTCGAGGCTAGACTACTGCAACGTGTTCTACGTGGGGCCTCCCCTGTTTCTGGTCCAGAGGCTGCAGCTCTGGTGCAGAATGCGGCGGCCCATCTCCTTACAGGGGCGGGTCGGCAGGAGCACATAACACCTGTGCTCTGCACTCTGTACTGGTTGCCTATAGCGTACTGGGCCAGATTCAAGGTGTTAGTTTTGATCTATAAAGCCCTACACGGTCTCGGCCCCTCATAACTCGGGGATCGCCTTGCCCTCCACGTCTCAGAGTGATCCCTGCGGTCTACTGGGGTGCCTTCCTGGAGGTCCCCCGTGTTAAGCAGGGGGCCACAATAGAAGGGGCGTTCTTGATGGCAGGGCCGCGACCCTGGAATTCCCTCCCGGAGGAAGCTTGCCTGGTCCTGGGTCTACTGGCGTTCCGCTGAGCCTGCAAAGACCTGGCTGTTCGCCCAGGCCTTCGGAGGGAAGAGTGGGAGGGAGGGGTAGGTGGGAGGAGAAAGATGTTAAAGTAATGGGGGGGGGGTTGTTTTAAAATGTTTTAAAATTGATTAAGTTTTATTATTGTTGTCTGGTTTTAGTTGTTGTAAGCTGCCCCGAGATGCTGTAGGCATGAGGGGGTGGCTAATAAATATGACTAAATAAATAAATAAAAGCTATTTGAACCAGGTGACATGTTGTTCAATCCACAGCTGGTTCGTGACAACAAGAAGGCACAAGCTATCCACAAGCTATTCATGAAGCTACATGAGATGGGTTAGCGATGTCGGTTGAATTACTAGTGGAGAGGTGCCCACACCATACACCCTCACACAACTGCACTTGGCATTATCTGTTCCATTGTGAAGATAATGGAGAAAGAATTACCTTCTCCTTCCTTCAAGTCAAGATAAAGGGAAGACATTTACTATCACTGCTTGCCTGGTGTCCTGAGAAGGATAAGATTTCTGTCTCTAAGGCTGTGAATATGGCAGCTTCTACCTGTAGTGAGTTCCCTTCGAAAGAAACAGTGGGTGTTTTTACACGGATGTAGGGGTGTACGTAGGGTGCAAGCCTGAGGGTGCACCCCCTCTCCCCATCTGCCCACTTGCAGACATGCCTTGGTCCGTTTTAATTGGACCTGGTGGCTGCCGCAGCCCACAATCTGCCTTCACGGTGCTTCCCTCTCCCACACCATAGAGCTATGGTGGATCAGCTGCTGCACTAGGCTGCTGCCCACAGCTCTATGGCATTGCCTGGGAAAACCCCAGGCTGAGAGCAGAGCTTCAGCAGCCGTCCTCTGAGTAGACGGACCTCAGCTCTTCCTCTGGCCAGTGCCCCAGGTTTGGGCAGCCAGCCAGCTCTGCTGGCAGTGCTCCAAGATGTTCTGGAGCACCGCTAGCAGGGCTGGAGTGGAGCAGGCAGTGCTCTGCCTCCACATCTCGTGGACCACCATTACACAGATGGGCCACCAGGGTTTGAGGTGGAGCAGAGCCATGAGTGCTGTCCGTGTAAAGGCACCCTATGTGTTGGGCTGGACCTCTGTGCACTTACACCAGTATACCATTGACTTTAATAGAATTACTCTTGAGTTGCAGCAGTATAAGTGTGGGATCAGCTCCATTTTTACTAATTGTTCTTTACTTTTGGCCAACTAGACCCTTCTTTAAGAACAATTAACCGGTATTTGGACATGGACACAGTAGTGTTACATCTTCTCCCAATGGTAGAGAATAAAATGTGAACCCTGGCCTCAAGCTCAGTCACTGGACTCAAGCAACAGTAACTAGAACTGAAATGGATATCCATAGTGAATATCACAGTCACCAATTTCACCCATTTCGAATCAGGACTGATGGAGCGGATACAAACTGCTATTCATTGCTGCTTCAGTGAGATACTTGTTTTGTGTTTCCAGGTTATGTTTTCCATTTTTATCCAATCCCTTCAGTGGACTGAAATGTCTGGAAAAACTGGAGTATCAAAATGTCCAAGGAAGACAAAGAAAACAGTGACTCAATGTTTTCCATTGTTCTCTGGCAGCCTCCTTGTTCCAAAGAAGCTCATGATGCTCATGTGTGTTCTAATCCTGGTGTCCCCACACAGCTCTTACAGTCTGACTTACTTGCAGCCCAGGAACAGCCAATGCATCCAAAACCAAGTCAGCACCAACATGATGAGGGAGATGGGCAAGCTGAACAAAAACCAGGTCCCAAAATTCACCACCTCAGCATTTGGATAATGGCTGTAAAGCAAAAAGCTATATAAGTCACTGAGAAGGACAGGTCAACCCCCATATTTTGCATCTTCACAAGCATCTACATGGCATATCAGCATGAGTCGGTGATGGTTCTTTCATTTATGGATGGCAAAGCCACTCTAAAGTGTCTTTTGTACACTGTGCCATTACATATTCCATATGTCCCAAATATTTTAGAGAATTCCATGCCCTTATTGCCCCTTAAATCAGGAAGAATTTGACTCACTGTGATGCAGGTTAAAAGTGCATGGAAGTTTGTGTACAGTAGGAATTCCCTTTGCTAGACACATTGGGGGACATGCTTTTTGTCCAGGTTAGAGGTAGCCAGATAAAGAGGTATACTATCTACCATAACAGCAATATGAGTTTAAGGTTGAGACAAAAGTGGTTTGAATGATATATTTTATTGGACCAACTGTTGTTGGTGGAAATGAGCAAGCTTTCGGGCCATACAGGGTCCTTCCTCAGGCATGTAGCATAGCCCGTAGAAATATATAAACTGAGTGGAATGGGTGGGATAGGGTAGGACAAGGTAGAAAATGGGTAGAGGGGTAAAGAGAGAGAGAGAGATGTCACCTCTTCACCCCCCACCCACCTGCTACCTTGTCCTATCCACTCCCACCCATTCCACTCACTTTATATATTTCTACTGGCTAAACTACATGCCTGAGGAAGGCCCCTTCATACGTACCTGCCCTACATTTGCTCAGTTTATATATTTCTAATGGCTCCTCTACATGCCTGAGGAAGGGCCCTGTGTGGCCCGAAAGCTTGCTTATTTCCACCAACAATAGTTGGTCCAATAAAAAATATCATTTGAACCGCTTTTGTCTCTGTCACTTGGGACCAACACAGCAACCCACTCTGTCTCTGAAGTTTAAGGTTTGCAGGGTCATAACATTTTTCCAGAATAAGGAAAGCTCTGAATTAGAAAGGTCCACATAAGGGAGTTTCATGTGTGTGAGGGCATGTACATGGATTATACATATTTCCAGTGAGATACATTTTTATGCTCAAGAAGGTTTGCATTGACCTTGTTTTTTGCCTTAGTCAGTGTTTGACCTCATAGATCAATAGACCTGGATGCCCACCACAATGGATGTCAGTGGGTGTTTTCAGACATGATGTTGGCCTGCTTTACTACAGTATTGCACAATTTGACCCACTCGGAACCGCAACCCGCCGTCATGTCAGTTTGCGGGCCACCAGATGTTAGAATGGGCCAATCCGTTGCCAATCCAGACCATGGTGCCAGAGAGCCCGGGCTGTGATCCTGGGGGATCACTGAGGAACGGTCTGGGATAAGGTTAACATGATTGGGCACACCGGGGAAATCCATGCCATCATGTTAGTTCACACCGACCCAACTCAGGGCAGAGCGCGGTGCGCCAGAATTACAGAGTCCCACCAGGAAAGGTGGAGAGCAGTCAGACCAGCGGTCGCCCAGCAATGCCCCAAAAAGCAGACCGCACAGGAGGTTTAAAGAGACTGACAGCAATGACACTAATGCATTGGCCAGAACAGGTTTGCTGTTGAACCCATTGGCCAGCACCCAGGGAAACCACCCCCACCCCCAGGAGGAATGCTGCAGCAGCAACAGGAGAAGGAGGAGAAAGTATTCTCTGCAGCTGCTCAGGAACCCTGCCTGGTACCCTGTGCACCACCTCTGGCAGGCTGGGATGAGTGCTGTGAGGGGACCATAGCAGCTTACCCCAAGGCTCCAAGCAGCTCTGAATGGACTTCAGCAGAATCACACAGGTGTAGGCACCATGTCCCATGACTTCCCATTAGCTGACAGGTGCAAAGGTGCAGGGTGATCACAAAGGAAGAGCAACCGTCATAAACCCATGCAAGTTCTCTCTACATGGTAGAGGCATGGGCCCTGCCCTGATTGAACAGAGGTTGATGAGTGCGCCATTAACTGCTGTATTCAGACCCTATCAGGGCTAAAGGTCCTCACTGATGTCAACCAAGAAATCCACCCTCCCCCCTGCCCCCAGCCACCCCGGGCTAGAAGCTATGTTGCCTGTCCTTGAGTCCTGGCTCAACAGCTCCCATCCACAGATGCCTTGCCTTCCATCCACAGATCTGCAGTCACAAGAGGTGGATGCCCCAGCAGGACTGGTACCAGACACTGGTACAGTGACACAGGAAAGACTGGCTGAGGAGCTGCTGCAGGAGAGCACGTGCCAATCAGAGGTCAAGGATGCCATCAGGGACCTTGTGGAGATGCAACAGTGCTCCACGCAGCAGGTTGCCAGGCACCAGCACAACCTGCTTGCAGACATCCAAATGGAGTGCAATTTGGAGAGGAAGGACTGGACCCATTACCTGCAGAAAATGGAGGCGCTGCAGCATGCCTCAGAGAGGTAGGGCCAGCAGTATCTCCAGAAAATGGATGATTCCCTTACCATCGAATGGACCCTCCTAATCCATGCAGGTGCTGTGAGCACCTCCATCACTGCCGCAGCGAGGTAAGGGTAGGGTCCCGGCATCCTCCAATGCCCCCGCCCCCCCCCCCCAGTGGCTCACCCTGATCCCGTCCCTCTGGCCGTGCCTCCACAGCAGTCAGCAACAGTGGACCCTGAGCACAAGGCTTCACTTCCCTGCACTAGCAGGGAGCCAGAGGGTAGATGAAGAGTAGGAACAGGCGCTGGAGGGATGGGGGACCACCTCACCACCCCCAAAATGGGGAAGGGGGTCTGGAAGCAGGAGGGGGGAGGGTAGGAACAGGGGAGCTGGGAAATCTTGATTTCATTGTAAATAGTTATTTTATATAAACAAGGGGCAGGGGCAGATTTGTGTGCTTTTGCATTCCCAACCGAAGTGCTTTTGCATTCCCAGCCGAAGTGAATTAAACTATGTTTCATTAACTATTGTTTCCTCCTATTCTTTCCTGGCCACTGCATGTATACGTTGGAGTAGCACATATCCTTGGGGTGGGCTGTGGAAAGAGGGGGCCTTCCGTTCTCTCACACACACCCCACATCTATGGGTCAGGGTGCATGCACGTATCCCCTACAACCCTCTAAGGAGCACAGCTAAATGTAGGGAAACCATTTATTCAAGCGTACAGCAAGTGAAACAGACGCAGTGGGTAAAACATACTAACATGAGCTATATACATAAGTGTAACAGGAGGCTGCAATGGGGAAATAGGCAGACATCAGGGCAGGTCTCTTCCAGAACCCCTGCCCCTGCTCGACCATGCATTCTGTGCCCAGGAAAGCACATTGAGGTGGCGCTCCACCCATCGAACTGCATTGTAGACCTCACCTAGGGACAGGATAAGCCAGGCATTAGGACTGCACCAAATATGTTTTAAAAATATGTGTGAGTATTTCCGAGGGTCTGAGGACTGGTCCTGAGTGTTCGGGCTGGTCCGAGGACCCTCAGAGACTACTCGGGCAGTTTCCAAGGGTGGGGGAGAGGACGGGGTGCAGAGGCCAGAGGGAACCTGGGAGGAGGAGAGGGAATTGGCCAGGGAAGAGGGGGTGGAGGGTAGCAGGGGCTCAGGGGTAGAGTACTTACCCTTCAGAGGGGGTCTGGGGATGCATGGCTTCCTCTGCGCCAGGTAAGTTTTAAAAAAGCAAAAAACAACAACAAAAAGCTGGGCATGCTCAGAAGAGTCGAATGGACCCTTCTGAGCATGGATTGGGAAGGAGCTGATGAAGAGGGGAGAACCATTTGCCAGAGTGCATGTTTGTTTGCCAGAAACTGAATAAGCTTCTGAGCATGTTCAGACCTTTCCAAGATGGTGCCCGCAGTGTGCTGATGCTGTCAGTGCCATCTTGGAAAGGACTGAGCATGCTCTACAGGGCATACTCTGTCTCTCGCCGCTGCCTCAGGTCCGAAACTACAAAAGACCAGAAGAAAGGCATATTACTTCTCCCATTGCCCAATGTTGCATGTGCAACTGTTACACACCCTGCTTTATTCACACTCACAACTGTTGGGCATTTGGGCAAGTGATGCCAGTGCAACAGGGTTAGACACATGTCCCACAGCTGTGGCCAACCCTGGGGGCCAGTGGATACAGCAGATCCAGTAAGGGAGGGGATCCTTTAAGGGGCAATGGCATTCTGTCATACAAACATGGAAAACAGAAGACATGCACCTAGCTCTGCACTAACAGGTCCTTATGCATGCTGCAGGCCTGCATCCATGGCCTTTGCAGCCCTGCAACATGCCCAGGAAATGTTTTGGGGCAGGGCTAACCTGGTGCTGACATGTCTGTGCATGTCTGCAGTTACCCTAGGAGAGGCAGAGCATCTGCCTCCATGAGGTAGGCCCTTGATTGCACAGCAGCCCCCCTAGAGAAACGCCAACTGTGACCACCGAGTGCCCATGTACAACCCCTTTGGGCAGACAGCGCACCAGCAGGGAATGGTGACCCCCATGTATAACCGCTCCAGGTCTGTCAGGATTGGGGAAGGGCAGGACCTATAAGGAGGGACAACCAATGCTTTTTTCCACGGGCCCGAGCAACAGTACACACCCATGCATCACTCAGAGGGCAATACTCCATGATTGTCATAGGGGTCGGTATGTGGTTTCTAGTGTCCACATGCGAAACTATTGTGATGTACCAGATGAGATGGGTAATCCCCATTCCCCCCGCTCACCATCACTGAACCTCGGTCTGGCAGCATAGTGGGGCATGACCCTAGGCACGTGGACCCCATGTAGGGAGCCACATGTCTGTAACCATCATTATTAATTAATGTATTATTATTATTATTAGCACTTGTATAGTGCCAGCTGTGTACCTGGCACTTTACAGAACAATGAGGCACTTTACAGAATCATTGTGTTTCCACCAGTTATGATGGCGAATGGGGGGCCATGAGCCCCGCCCACTACCCCCGTGCATTGCTGAGGTTACAGGTGGTCCAGAAGTTCAGGGCATGCTTTGAAGAACCAGTTGGCCACATCCAAGATGGTGCCGATAGCATGCTGACTGACGCTGCCAGGGCCATCTTGGAAAAGTCTGACCATGCTCAGATGGGGCCATTCAGACTTTTAACTTTTAACAGAAGGGGCAACTTTCTTTTAACTTACCAGCCCAGGAAGAGGCCACATGTTGCAGGACCCCCTCCAGAGGGTAAGTACACTACCCTTGAGCCCCCTCTAGGCCCCACTCCCTTAGGTACCCCACCCTGGAGCCCCTGCTAGGTCTCCACCTCCCTTCTCAGGCCCACGCTGGCCTATTCCCTCCCTCTCTTGGCCCCCTCTGCACTATACACCCACTGCCCTCTGGCCCCTCTCCCTACACTCGGCCAAGGTTTGGCCAAGTACTGAATTTTCAGGGAAAGTCTTTGGAAATTTGATACTAAGCAAACCAAGGTTGAATACCCCAGTCCTTGGGAAATTCCGAGGAAAACCAAGGACTGAGTTGCAGCACTAGTTCTGAACCTTTGATTCTTGGTGCCAAAAGGATCCTCTGTAGCTCTTTGTATTCTAGCCAACCGCTCCCCCCCTCCGGTTAGGCCGCTCAGGAAAAACTATCTCCTTCCTTCACATGGAACATTCCTCTGGTGTCATCACTTTGCACAGTCATCCCTCCCACCCACCTCCCCCACAGATTGTTTGAGCTCCAAGGCCTCATGGGATGCTGGGGCATCATGGACTTCCACTATGCAGCTCTGGGTTAGGGTGACGATTCTGTGGTGATTGGAGGCTGTCAATGTACCTTGGTCACTGCTGTTCTAACCCGTATGGCCGCCTCTGCTTTCACAGTGTAGAAGGCATGGTTGGAGCAGGAGATGAAGCATTGGGACTTCCAGGGGCTCCTTCTGGACATCTGGTACTGGATATAAGTTCTCTCTAGATAGCAGAGCATGTGGTGGAGCTGGGTCCAAGGGCTGTGCTATTAGGGCCACCAGTGCCCATTGTGTATTTGTTTGGATACCTGCTGTTTATTTTTGAGAATTGTTTAGTCCCCCTCTGACTCTGCCCCCTTGGAATTGAACTGGGATGGGCCTCCAGGAGCATATTACACTGGTGCTCTGAGCTCTGCTGACTGCCTATCGACTTCTGGGCCTAATTTAAGGTGCTGATTTTGACCCATAAATCTCTAAACGGCCTGGGCCCTAGACACCTGAAGGATCACCTCACTTCCTGAGCCCCTGCGTGGCTCCTGTGGTCATTGGAGGTTCTGCGATTAGACAGGTGGCCGCTTCAGTGTTGTAGAACTCGCTCCCAGTGGGTGTCCACCTCAGCCTGGATATTTTCACTTTCTGGAGAAAGTTTAAGATGTGGCTCTTCCACCAGGCAGTTTGGGGGGGTGGGAAGGCTGGGGGAGGATTCTTTTTCTGCACATTTTATGACTGCTCTTATTTAATTAACTGTTTTATAATATTATAATTGTATTTTATTGTATTATGTAAACTGCTCTGAGCTGCCAGAGGCAAGAGGGGTGGGCTATAAATATATCAAATAAATTAATTAATTAAAAAAAATAATTATGTGAACCTCATGGAACACATGGGCAGGGACAGGACGGCCATCATAGCCCACCATTCTCCACCCTATAACTGAACTTTGTGGACCTTGTTGAGGCCCCTGTGAACGCTTGAACTATGCTGTCTGGAGGTCTGGGGTACCCATCTGAGTGGTTACGGTAACATCCCACCCATGTGAGGGACTGGTGCCCCTTCCAGCATGTGTGTGGAGCTGTGATGCCAGCCTTGCTCTGGACTGTTTTATCTCTTGCACTGTGGGTGTGCCTTGATTTTCCACTGTCTGGTCTACATGGCCAGGACCCCCTGTGGCTGACAGCCACCTGCTTGTGCCAGCCTGGTTGCCTGTTCCTACCACCTTTCCCACAGCAGAAGTGGCTCCAGTGACTTCTTTTTCCCACAGTCTGCCATGTCTGCACGTCATGGTGGCGGACGTGGTTCCAGGAACGGGGTGTGCCTGGTCTGGGCCACCGTAATGCTTGTTTCCTGCCTCTCCAGCACTCCGGTCCGTGGTGGCAGCGGGATTGCTCTCTGGCCTCCAGGGCTACACGTCAAGTTTGTTCTGGGAACCTGACCACTCCAGACCGGGTCCATCCAGGTTGCCCTCTTGCTGCCATAATGTCTGAAAACACTCAGTATCTTCATAATACATCTCTGTTCTAAGGGCTTTGTGATAAGAACAAATTGTTGTACATTTTGGGCAGACAGGGTTATATGTAAAAACGGCCATGGCTGTGGAAAGAGAAGATTAATCTAGAGATGGGATTTAAATTCGCCAATGGAGGAACTGTACTGCACATTGTAATACAACACAACTTTTTCCCCGCATAGTATATTTTGTGAAAATTTAGCCCAAACTATTTAATAGATTATTTTTTTAAAGAAAACAACTAATATAAAAGATGATTTGTAGTCTCATGGTACTTGTGATCTTGGGCAACTGATATCATATCTCCCTTGATCATCACTTTTCCAAGCTGAAGAGCCCTAAACTTTTGAACCTCTCCTTGTAGGAAGCTATTCCAATCCCCTTGATCATCTTTGCTGCCTCTCTCTGTATCTTTCTCAGTTCCACTGCATTCTTCATTCCAGGTCCCTATCCCTTTTTCTTACCAGTGATACTACGCTGTTATTCCATGAGTCCCAAATAGGCCAACAACTGCACTATCTATTGAGTTTATTGTGTTTTTCTACAATCAAAAGTTGCACTTGAAAGGTGGTCATCCAACAGTCTCAATGGATGAACTGCTACTGTTCACACTGTCCAGGTTTGTTTGGTTTGCACAGTCTCACAAAATCATGACATTTCTTTATTGCCAGATTGGGAGGTAGGGTTGCCACTTTTTTATTTGTGCCCACCCTGAAAGGATGGGATGAAGGCAATCCCTTCCCTGCCACTTTCTTACATGGTAACACCCCCCAAATGAAGGACTCTCACACACAAACACTATCTGACACACTGTCTCATTCTGTCTGTCTGTCTGTCTGTCTGTCTGTCTCTCTCTCTCTCTCTCTCTCTCTCTCTCTCTCTCACACACACACACACACACACTCATTAAAGCTTAACTGAATAGCAAAATAATTATATATAGTTAATATCCAACATTCTGGATAGTTTTGCAGTAATTTGGCTGCAAACCAATTACCATAGCAGCTAACCGCCAAACGGAATTACCAGATAATAGTCCCTGCAAAAGTTTACCACATTATTGTTACCGCATTACTGGGTAACCAAATATTATGTTACTAGTCTGAAACCAGGTCTGAAGGAGGAGAGGGAGTAAACAAAAAATGAATGATGGGCAAATGATAAACTGTAATGTGGATCACTCCCTCGGACTCTGTCACGCCTGCTACCCTCTCCTGTGAGGGGTCTCTCCTTCTCTCACCAACCCCGCCCTGAAGAATGGGGTGGTGGGGTGAGCCTCCTTCTTGCTAAATCCTGTCAGTTCCAACCAATTTATCCTACCCCCTCTCTCTCCTTCCATACCTTTGAGGCTCACTCCGTGCGCCTCTACTCCCCCCTCCATCTACGTGTTGCTGTCATCTACCGTCCCCCTGGTCCTCTCTCTTCCTTTCTTTCTGACTTTGAGTCCTGGCTCACCTTCTTCCTCTCTGTTGATATCCCCACTCTCATCCTTGGTGACTTCAACATTCATGTTGATGACCCATCTCAGCCCTCAGTCTCT